>MU179326.1:155813-206500 GCA_016767475.1 Suillus weaverae | reverse complement strand
GCTGCGGCTATGCAATTCTCAGGATTTCGCAGTGTGATCGGTTCTATGTGGTCTGTCGACGACAAGGTTGCACAGCAGGTTGTGTCTGCTTTTTACGAAAAGCTGGTCGATGATTCAGGGAGATTGGACTGCACGCGCGCTGCGGCGGCGTTGCACAAGGCCATGAAGAAATTGAGGCACAATAATATTCCACTGGAACAGCAGATCGTATTTGTTCACATAGGTGTCTAGTGTGAGGCTCGATTCGCGTGCTCCATGATATGCATTCTGGGCCTGCTGGTTAAATAAGAGGTCATATGCAGGCGGAAGACCTGGACCATAGATGTAGTACACGAGACACCCGGATCGCAAGTTGCTTGGCTGTCGTACACCCCTGGGAATGGGGTGAACAATGAAGAGTTTAGGCGCCTAGTCTCCCCTGAGACAAACTGTCATCATTCATTCCGGTCATTTCGTGAGTGTCCATACAATGTTTCACACAGGAATTGGCAATCCAGCCAGGGAGCCGTCTGATAAACCACTGTACATCAAGATCGACTCGTGAAGTCATAGAGAGTCACTCACAAAGTGATAGCATAGCATGGAGTAGCTGTTTCTTCTTATTATAGATATCTTGTCTATGTAACCCTGCATAATGGGCGGGGGGTTATTGGAGGAGGGACATCTTGGAGATAGATTATCGCACGCCAAGAAATACAGTCTGAAAGACCATGAGAAGCTCTGAAAAGTGCTGCCAAGGGTGCGCTGATACTAGTAGGGAAAAATAGCTAATAATTGTAACTTGAAGGAAAGTCGAAATCGACAAAAGACTAATATAAAATCCATTGCACGTCTGGTCTAGTTACCGGCATCACCGTCAACCAACAAAGAAACCGTGCACTGTCGTAGAATAAAATGAAGTTAAAATGAAACCCTTCTAATTTCGGAGGAGTAGTGACGGTCTTCTTATATGGGCGCTAGATCTAGGATTGAATGGTGAATCGTTGTAACCTATCGCAAAACCCCAATATGTCAAGCGCCATGAGTTCAGTAGACGCCAGGTACCAGTCGGTACCTGACTGCCTTCGCCCACCTCTCCCACTCATCTCCGAAAGCCGATTTCAGTACTTCGTCTTCTTGGCTGACCCTGAACACGCAGCTTATAAAAAGAAGCGTGATCGCCGCAAGCCATGCTACCACAACCAATTTGAGTCCAGGAATATCTAAAACTCCGGAGTGTCTAAGCCATGAAGTGGGCGATCCGTGCAGGATAACTATGCCAATGATCTGCATGATACTTCCTGCGTATGCTGGATGGCGTATGACAGCGTATGGTCCAGTCGTGACAATACGGTGCCCTTTGCGGACACTGAGTTGGAAGGTGAAAAAACGTCCGAGGGTGCGATAACACCACCAGCGGAGGAGACCCCCTGTGACAGCAAGTGCGGTACCCAAAATGAAAGGAAAAGCAATGGGTATGTGACGAATGCTGTGACCGACCACGTGCTGTGTGATGGCCTGTATAACGGACATAGAGTCTGTTGTGTGAGAGGCAATGATAGCAATCTCTGCGAAAGAAACCATCCAGTAAAGTGTCTAGCGCATTGCTCTATAAAAATGGTTGTGGACAAGCAGTAAGAACACTCACCTTCATGATCGGAAACCCATATATAATGAGTTGAGTGAAGACCCACTCATTAAGTGTTTGGTGAATAATCTCTTTACTCGAAGGGACGTTTGGAGGCGTGAACGATACTTGCTGCGTGATAGCAGACGAGAGAATGAATGTAACTTTGAGAAGTGACGCCATGTTATGAGGAACAATGACCTTCAATTGTTGCTTTTATGCCCCTACGGGCACTTCGTGAGAGTCCACTGGCATTGCATCGCACAGGAATCAGCCAGGGGGTCGGCGCTTCATAATACCCCATCATTTGACAAACCACTGTACATCAAAAATGACTCGTGAGGTCATGCGTCACTCACAAAGTGATGGCATGGCATGGACAATTGAAGCCGCGCTAGAGATTCAGGGACAGCGCCTGCTCAAATTTTCTATCCATGATGACGCGGAAGTTTTCACTTTGTGATGCTTTTTATATTGGCGAATAGCCCAGTGACAGCGACGAGCATGATGTCCAGATCCCGTCGGAGTCGGTGGATGGTCTGCACAATCAGTCTTTGCAATTCTGCAAGGGGAAAGAATTCTTCGGAACTCCGCATCAGCATAGAACCAACATGGTAAAGGGGGCCTATATTCGAGCAGTCGGGATCCCGAGCAATCAGAGGTATGTATGTGGTTGTTTTCCTCGAATGCTCCATCTTGTTGACATCCTTGAATTCGACGTATATGATAGGATACCAAGCAGTTAGTTCGATCCCATTTCCAGGGGTGTCTGGAAAGCTTCACCAATCGCTGAACCTTTGTAGCTGTGTGGCGGATGTATTTCAGTAGCTTGGGAAGGACTCAGGACTTAGGTTGAGCCGTTGACGGTAAGTTGCGAGAATTCAAGTTAGATCGGCTTTGTAGATTTAAATTACATAATTAATATTTGAGCTATCTTGTCAGACGCCTTACATGAGACCTCAAGGTCTCAGGCCTCAGGTCCATCGGGCGTACATGCGCACAAGCAGACCATGGAGTCATGTACAATAAGCTTGAGCAAAAAACGCGAAAGCACTAAACCACATTGTTGTCGCCGAGTCCCACACTCCTTCCCCTTTTCACTTCCTTTTCGATATAAAGCATCGAAAGAGTCGGAAAGACCCTCTCACCAAGCAAGGTAATGTACCTTGCTGTATGCGCTGATATTTAATTACACAAAATTGGAGGTGCGAGCGAGTCGGTCTGTACAGGAATCCATGTTCATCATTGATATTGCCACTCTAGGCAGCCAAATTTCTGTCTATTCTGTGAGGTCCGCGCCAACCTCCGACGGATACTAATCTTGTGACCATGTCGAGGCTGCAATGCGGTCACATCAGACCGTTGCTGTACTTAAACAAAGAACACATACCTATGTCAAAGTAAGCCCTTGGCTGATCCTGTTCTAAGAATACTGGAGCCACACGTCGGAAAAGCCGTACGACAGACGATCGCAGTGTACGCATAATTCGAGAAGATATCTTCACCGAAGGAGTCAGTCATCCTACCTGTTCGCAAATGAGAAGGTCTGGTGAGCCGGGATCGTTGATACTTTCCGAACGAGCAATACCTCGCTTATTGAAGTCCCAGATGTGCACGTAGAAGTAACCCTCAGTCCTTCTAGTCTTTGACCAGGATCAGGAATACGATCTTGGGGAAGAGCATAGGCCATTTTGCTACCAAACACGCTGATATGATGGCTTACGTGGTGCGGAAAGTAGTACGCGTGAGGTCCCCAGTTTGACCAAGGAATCTCGACGGCATATCCGAGTGCAAGGCCATGTCAGAGATGATGGCGATATCGATGACTAGGATAGCATCCCCGTGGTGGAAAACACACACTAAAACCATCATCTGCGACTCCAGGGAGGACACGTAGCTGAGTTCGCCATAGTCAAACGCGTAGGCCTTATTGCGGATTCAACGATATTTATTGTCATTCTTCAAAGCTTTAGACGCGAGTCACGACCGGGACCGCTGAAAAGCAACGCAGCACTCTGAGCGTTATTGCTGACCTCGAATTTGAAAATTGTGTCACTCACCTTGGGAGATATAAGGTTCGAATTCATCCTCGGATATCAGACGATGACAATGCAAGCAGGTGAGATTGATGATGCGTAAGATTGTCCAACAAGAATCACAATCGTGGTATATGCTAGTTCAATGTCAATGCAAATGATGACGATGATAAAAAAAGTCGAAAAAAGACAGAAAGAAAGTCGAAATCGAGATCAAATCGAAAAGACTAATGCAAAATCCACGCACATATCTACTGTATGCAAGCATATGCGTCAGCGTCTTCAACCAAGAAGCAACCAACAAAGAAAAAGAACGTTCGAGCGCTACCGTGGAATTAGAAGAAAAGTCATAGTATCAAAAAGACGTCTCAGTAAATATGCAAGTGAAAATCAAAAAAATGAATGAACGTCATGAAATCATCATACGACGTATTATCGGGCGCTCTTCCAGCTCGATGGGGGAGCAACTTTTCGTCCGGAACTCTTACCGGGCATGTTAGGCTGCAAATTCGAAGGCTGAGAAGCACCAGTCTTGGCGCGCGGTCTCGGACCTCCTCCATAGGCACTCGCAGCACTGTTCGGGACGCCGTACCCAGCCGGAGCATAGCTCGAGCGGGAGGACATGGACGGGCCAAACGACTCCCCGTACACACTCCTCGACCCTCCGAACTCACTCTGCGTACTAGTGATCCGACCAGGGAACATGGCGGAACCCGCGGACCACTGGTTCGGCATCATACCAGGCATGCTCATCCCAGGGACGCCTAGCATACCCATCCCGCCCCCGCCCCCTCCCATCCCGCTGTACACGCTACCTCCAGCACTTCCATACGCAGACCCACCGCCGATATTGGATCCTCGTTCCCATTCGTCTCCGGCTACTGCCATCGCATGTTGAGCCACTGCCATTTGGTACGCTTGCTTCGCGATCATCATCGCGTGCTGGTGAGCAGCGAGGAAGTTCTGGCCAGGGCTGAATTGAGGAGCAATCATAGGTCCCATACCCGTCGGCATGGGCTGCTGCCACGGCCCCCACGCAGGAGCGTTCATCTCAGGCATCGTGCCATCCATGCCCATCATGGGATTAATGCTCATCCGCTGTCCATGCTGAGGCACAAGATCATCGTCAGAACCATTATGCACGATGGGTCCACGACCATTGACGATTTTCCCAAACTGCGAGCAAAAAATCAGCACGATGAACAACAATCACAAAAGAGAACGCAAACCTCGATAGCAGACTTCGCTTCACTCCGTCTCCTCTCATTCCGTTTCTCCTCATCAGCAGCATCATTCTTCCCCCTCTCACGGCCACGCGGCGGATCATCCTCAAAGCTCACAGTTGACCGCTTCGCATTCGCCCCGCGCGCCTTGAGCGTCGAGTCCGCATCGCTTCCATCTCTCCGCCCAATGTTCACCCCAATATCACTACCATCGCGAGGAGTAAACGGCGGACCGCGACCGCTGCTGGAGTCGCCTGTTGAGCTGCCGGCGGGACTCTCGCCTCGTAAAGAACTATTACTGGCGAAGGGGCGGGAGGGCATGAGTGACTGTGATTGCAACCTGGATGACTGTGGTGCTGTGGACACAGCAGGCCTCGAGGAAGGCACAAGGGAGACAAGCGTGCCCGACGGCGGTCGAGGCATTCTGCTATCTAACGCACTTGCCGTCGAAGGAGGGCGTGTCTTGTATAAATCCTTCGAAGACCCCCAACTGGCTTTCACAGAAGGTGAATCGGGCACAGCGGTGATGAGAGGGACAGGTGGGATACGAGAAGAGCGTGAGGACCGAGAAGTCGAGACGACGGATGAAGCATCTGACTTGTCAGTTGATGGTACATTGGACTGCTGAGCTAGGATACTTGCACGAGAACGAGAGGCGAACGACGACTTGATGGATTTGATAGACTTAATAGGGGAAGGAGATCGTTGTGGAGAAGAAGACCTTTTGGAGATGGCGGACAGCGTCGTTGTCGGCAAAGCTGGTGAAACTGCCTGAGAGAGATCAGTGGTATATCGACGGGGAGGACGTGAGGTGACGCTGAAAGAAGCTGGTGGTTTATACTCTCGAACAGGCGTTGGCACGATGCGGTCGTCACGAGGAGATTCTGGTTTGTCATCAGCACCTGACAAACGTTCGACAGCAGGTGGTGGAGCGGTGTTCAAGGGCGGCACTTGTTGGGGAGGTTGTGTTGGTGACTGCGAGGAATCTCGTGATTGATCAAAGGAAGTAACGAGTCTGATGGCGTCCATCAAATCATCATCGACCTCGATCGGTGAAGAAGATGCCCGAGGGATGCGCCCAACATCACTGCTCGACTTCTTATGGCGAATAGGAGAAGAAATATTAGGAGCTGGGCCCGCAGGTGAACGGGGAATTACTGGAGCAGGACTCTCAGCCATGCGACTCGGCGTTAAGTTGATAACAGGGGGAGGAGCAAAAGGCTCATCCCTATCCACCTCGCGTTCCTTACCCTTTGTAGACGGTTTGTTCACTGAACGCTCGTGCCTCAGGACAGGCGTGAGTATCGGAGGACTTCCTACGAGTGATTTGATATCAATCAGGGGCTTCGCGGGCATCCGAGGCCGCGAGGCGGCGGATCTGTTGGTAGATATGGATGCAGAACTTCCCGGTCTGCGTGGTGCAACGAGCGCGGACAAAGGCATGTCTTCAGAATCATTATCCGAATCTGACGAAGTATCGGAGTCGTCATCCTTCGCCGCTCTTGGTGACAAAGGCGATGGCAAAGATTTCTCTGAAGCCACAAGGCATGTTAGGAACAAGAATGACATTGATAACATGTATGCTTGCCTGATGATAAAGCAGAAGCGTTTGCAGCAGCTAAAGTCGATGCACGACGGGCAGCAGCATTGGGCGTGAGAGCGCTAGTAGAGGCAGATGCTCTCGCTCGCACAGCAGCCATGTTGTCAGGCCGCCGTAGCTGCACATTGTCTAATTTTGACTGTCTTGGAGGATCTGGCTGTTGAGCCTGAGCGTTCGATGCCGTGGGTGCATGCCCCGCGTCGGACCGCGAGCGCGGACCAGGGCGGCGAGTCACGGTGCGCTTGCGACTAGGCTTGATGGGCACGCCATCACTATCCACTTCTTCGTCAGAATCATCAGATTCATCCGACTCCGAAGTGCTAGTGTCCAAAGCGGACGAAGTTCGGTTAACCAGGATGGACAGCGGGGGTGCAGTCGAATTGCGATTAAATGGTAGGGGGTGTTCACTTTTGGTAGGCGTTGAAACCGTAGAAGCCCGCTGTCTGGTCATATTTTCAACACGAAGGGTATCGAGGGAAGAAGGGGGTCGGAATGAAGGTACAGGGGAATTTGCACGGCTCCGGCGAGCTTGTGCTTCACGAAATGCTGCAACAGATATCCTTTGAGAAGAATCTGAAGCAACACTGTCTCCGCGCGGCCGTGGCCGGGCAGGAGGAAGCGGAAGCTCGGCATTGGGAACATCAGCTGGAGAAGTGGGGGACTCGGAACGAACGTGGCGGAAAGCTTTCAAATTAAAGTTCTCTCTCGGTGGGGGATTTGGAGTGGAAGGAGCTGCAATAGTTGGTGGTGGCGAGGCAGGTTTCGATTTAGTACGCTCTCTAGTCCACGAGAACAACCCGCCAGATTTTTTTAGGTTAGGTGGGATAGTCACAGAAGACGGGGGTGCACTATGTATCTCACTCCGTGCGACGACGGAAGGGGTATCTAGGCGAGGTTGATGGCGCGTGTTTTCATTGGGAAGCGAAAGTGTGGAATTAATGCTGGAATTGATGCTGGGGTCGTGGTGTAATCCAAAGAAGGACGGTTTGGGTGGGGGAGGCGGGAGGTCGTGTCCTGATTCAGAGACCACGCCTGATATATGTGCGCGTGGCGGACTATCATTAAGAGAAAATACGTTTGTGGAGGTGCCTGTGACATGTGGCTGATGTGCATGTCTCCGACGGAATGGCAGTTTCAGTTTGCTCGACGATGCTGCTGCTGCTTGACCGGCATAAGCTGCGGCCGGAAGAGACTTTAGAGACTTGTCTGGAAAGACATAATCTGGTTCTGAAGAGACTGCAGTGCCACTAGAGATGGACGCTGTAGAAGTCGGCGTCGTTGGGACATTTAATTTGGATGGTGCGCTGCGAGCACCAGATTGCCTATCTCTTTTAGCAAATATTCCTGCAAGCAATGGCATGAAGAGGGTCAGCAGCAGAAAAGCAGCAGTCCGGATGGTGAATGAAAGAGAGAGCAAGAAATGAAAGGTCGATGTTCGCGATGCCGGGTATGACAAGTTAACAGGGATTGTTTGTCTTTGTTAGCTTCTGCCCCCATTTAGAATGCAAAGTAAATTTGGAACCGACCGCGACGCGGACGACGAGCTACAAGCACAGGGCGCGGCAACGGGCTACCATATTAACCGAAAGTGAAGTTAGGCTTATCGCCTTGCGATCTAGGCTAGCCTGGTTTCATTCAAGTGCAACGTATCAAAACCTACGAATCGAAAAATAGAATTAGTTCCTGCGTACTCTCACAGTCACTGTGAGGATGCCCAACGAAGCGCAGCAGATCCTCCCCGGCCACTCGTCCCCGCATTCATATATCCAATCATCCCAATAGTGCTCTTGATTCACTCTGTGTAAACTTACGAAGCTCGATGCGTAGCCGCGGCAGAAGAGAACATGCGAAGTAGTCGTTTTTTGATACGACTCGCGATTATAGCCTGGCGCTTGCATCGAGACACGTTCCTTCCCATGCATGACGGCTTCCCTTGGCACTAATGACGTGATTTCTCTTACTTATCTTTGTGGCGCATCCAAATATGTTTCACGTTTCCGCGAGCTGATTTTCATTGAATCGTGATGGGCCTTGCGCAAAGTGCATGGCGAGCCAAGTCAAAGAGTCAAAGCCAGGTGTTGTTGTTATTATACATGATGTAACTTATACATTTGATTTCCCCATATCATAACCAGACGATCCCGAATTCCATAATCTCTTCATATAATTACAACGCAATTGATCGTTTCTTGTCTAGTTGCCTTTAAGCAACGACTTCGCATCTCGTCATGTACGAACCCATCAATTTCTACCCATGACAGACGGAACAGATTATCAGTGAGGTGCACGACGTCAAACACGAGGTACTCACATGCAGACTCAACCCATCCACGCCCGTGGCATGCCCAACCTTCTTCCCGTCCTTGAACACCATATAAGTAGGGACCTGTGATATTCCTCGCTATCAATTGGCTCCACAAAGGCGTCATGTTAAAAATACATACAACGCGAACGTCAGCTTCCATCACAACATCCTCTAGTTCATCCACGTTCACGCGATAGAAATCCACGCCGATGCGAACGAAGGTGTCAGAGAGCTCTGAGAACTGCTGAGAGGTAGACCGGCACAATCCACTCCAGTCTGCATGGAAATCTATTAATACGGTTTTGCCGCTGTTGATCTGGGAGCGGCGGGGCGACAGTGAGAAAGGGGTTTAAGAATCCATGGAATAGGGACTCACGATTCTAGTGAAGTCTTGAGCATCGTCGATAGGGTTGAAAGGCATATTGCGACTCTGGTCCAAGTGTAATGAGAGTGTATGTATTATATATAATACGGAGATGAGTGAGACAAGGGTCTGACAGAACTTGACGTGAAACAAATAGAATTTAAAGGGGGTTGAAGAAAAGTACAAAGAGGATTGTCAGCTTGAGAATGTTTATATGCCAAGCGATTGGAATTCATGCCGTGGAGAATTTCATTTCAGCTATGCATGACGTCGAGGCCCCTCTGCGGCTGACAAGCGCTGACGGTTTGCCTACTGGACCTGCCTAGGTCAATTTCGCTAGTAATCTATTGTGATAAGATAACGAATCGCGGTACCGCAGGTGTCACTTTAAGCGGACTTCGGCCTGGACCTGAGAAACAAAAGCCTCTCAGTAATCACAAAGGTAAAACGGCAATGACACGCACAGCAAGATCAACTTGAGACCCCTTCTGACACCCCGCCATCACTCAGGGCCACAAAGTGGGGTATCTGATAAGTACAAGGCAACAATGAGCGCCCATTGTCCATAGCCTGCCACACGGACGCAATTTTCAGCTCGTTTGCGACTGGAACTGTCCGGATCTTCCAACTTAAGTTCGACTTCTGGACGATGCTATCGGATTGGGCGAGTTTTTGGAAGCGGAGGGCACCAGTCTGCTCAGAAATCAATGATAATTTTCTTTTTTGATCTGTTCGATGAAATGAATGTCAGCCTATGTCAATGGTATGTCAATGATATGTGTGCCTACCAGTTCTTGGAACTGCTCAGCAGTTTCGGTGACCGACTCATCGTTTGCCGTGGTGGGATATCCGATCAACTTTCTATACGACTACCTAATAATACAACGATCGAGACTTGCGAACAGGTTGACCGGTCGACCAGCCTATTTCCAAGTCGCGATCATCCTTATAATACATGTCTTGGAAGGAATCAGTCAACGAGTGGAAGTGAGAGCCGTCGTCAAGAAAAGTCTAACCGCTTGCTAATTGCCTTTTTAGGTCGAATGGTGCAATGTCAAGATTGCTGTGTAGGACGTCGTTGACGTCGTCAACGTCGGTAAGTAACTTAATATTCCGCAGTCAGGATCGCCTGCGTCGTTGAGCTCAGCCATCAATTGCAACGTGTTACGACGTTAGCTCCTATTAGACGATGGCACCCAGCTTCTTTTCAAAACTTGTGAAGCCTAGTACGCTTTCATCTCCAAGCGGAAGAGAGAACACGACTGCTTCGCCGCGTCAAACCATTCCAGAGCGCCCATATTCCCAATCAACATCTCACCCTCCTTCATCTCTTCTGGACCCAGCCAGTGACAATTCTAGCACAAAAGGCAGTGTCAAAATTGGTATAATTCCACCTTCCCCTCGTTCAGCCCTTTCTGCTTTTCCTGATCCTCCTTCGCAAGACAACAACACTCCTTCTGATACATCTCAACATCGACGTGCGCGCTCCCAGGAAAGGATGGTCCAAGATAGACATGCTGTATCCTTCGCTGCTCGTCCCATGGCAAGCGACTCTTCTTTGTCGACAGATGACATGCTTCCAACTCCAACTCCCTCTCGTTCTCGTATTGAAGAATGGAAGAAGACCAGCGCTGACAGCTCACCCAAATCCTCCCACCAGCTCACACCTGCGTCATCCACCGGGAACCTGAAAGCCTTTGTAGACAAGCGTAGCAACACTCATCCTTCAAACGCTCACAAGGTGGTCAACAAAACTCCCTCAAAGCAGTCGCTACGCAATAGAACACAGCCCCCAGCTCCACTCGATTTCGATCGCCCGGAGAGTAGTGCTCGTTCCGATGCGCACCGGCGAACTGGTCGTCACGAGCACAATGCCGTCATAATTGAAAATGGCCTCGTGGACTCACCCACCGCAATAAGTCATGCCCAGAAAAGCTCCCATCATCAACAGGAGCTTTTACCTACCCTCACTGACGTCGACGCAAAATCCATACGTTCAGTTAATAGCTCAGCTTCAAAGAAGAAAAAAGGTTGGCGTCGTCCTTCACTCACTACTCCCACTCGCAAACATTCTGGTATTGCTTCTGCTATAGTCGCTTCTGGTCTCACCATGGCAAATACTGGTTCTCAAATTTCCCCTGTTCCTCCTGTTTCAAATTCGGCATCAAAAAAAGTTACCAGTGGAACGGTCAGATCAAATGACTCTGCTCGTTCTGCGGTGCGGCATGCCGCTTCCGCTTCTGTGACGTCTATGCCCAGTTCTGTCGATGCCAGCGCTCGCACGAGACATGTCTTGTCCAGTCGAGATGACTTTTCAGACGGTCAGACAGACACGTTTGCTTCTAGCGGAGAAAGCGAGGGGTCGGACGACGAACTTGATATTAATGAAGATATTCCCGTGACGGGTTTCGCCGTTGCAAGCAGCAAGCGTAATGCAGACTTCCACGAGTTGTTCCCTAGTATTCCCGAAGGCGATTATCTGATCGAAGGTTTGTCACATTTCGAAACTGTCAAATATCACTTCATATCTTGTAGATTACGGGTGCGCATTACAGCGTGAGATCCTCATCCAAGGCCGGATATACATCTCAGAGAACCACATATGTTTCCACGCAAACATTTTCGGGTGGATCACCGACGTACGTTGCGTGAGGTTATGCATACTCGCAAACTAAATGATATGCCCACAGCTGTCAATTCCAATATACGAAATAACCGCCCTCGAGAAGAAGATGACGGCATTTGTCATCCCCAACGCCATCCAAATAACCACCCGACAAGCAAAATACACCTTCGCCTCGTTCCTCTCCCGTGATACGACGTATGACGTCATCGCCAATATCTGGCGACTCGCCCGTCCTGATGATGCTTTCACCGAAAGTCAAACCGGCTCGTCTGGCAACATCGTTTCGCCCGCTAGTACTTCTGATGTTTCAGGACCCGTGGCCACGAGCGGAGGCAAAGAAGCAGCTCCTGCGACTCGCATTAACAAAGTTACGTACTGCGTGTGCTCGAAAAGTGGACAGCATCTCAATGAGATTGCGCTGGAAACTGTGTTACCTGGGACACCGGACAAGATTTATAATTTAATGTTTGCGAGTGGATTTATCAAGGATTTTATGCGGGTGGATCAGAAGCTCATGGGTGGGTGACATCTCATTCTACTGAATCAGTACTGAAGCTTCTTATTTAGATGTGCAGATATCGGATTGGTCTCCCACAAGTGACAACTTGAAGCTTTTGGCGCGGAATATGTCGTATATCAAGCCCCTGAACAATAGTGTAGGCCCGAAGCAAACAAAGTGCGAGATCCACGATGAAACCTTGACCTGCGACTTTGATGACCACGTCGTGATGTTGACGACGACGAAGACACCCGACGTGCCTAGCGGAGGCGTGTTCTCCGTCAAGACGAAGACGTGCTTAATGTGGGCAAGCGCTATTTCCACACGGGTGATCGTCAGCACACAGGTAGATTGGACTGGGAGAAGTTTCATCAAAGGTCTGCTATTCTTCCCTCACAAAATCTTATGCTCACGCTTGCGATACGCAAAGGTCTGATCGAAAAATCAGCAATAGACGGTCAAAAAGTATACCACTCCGACCTCGACAAAGCCATGCGGATGTACATCCAAGAACACCAATCCGAATTCATCCCGGCCGGTGTTGATCCAACAGCCGTAGCACCCGTCGAGCCTCTTAGCCCCCTCATCGAATTCACCAACCCCGCTCTCCTCGGTCGTTCCTTTGGCATATCAGACGAAGCAGCCCGTAAAGCGCGCGAACACGAACGTAATAGACGTGGGCTCCAATGGGCGTATGAGACGTTTGACGGTGCTTACGGAGTCGCGAAACGCTCTACGTTTGGAGCACTGGAACTTGTCAAGGAAGCTTGGGAACAGAGCTCGGCGATGACGATCTTATATTTCGTCATTGTCATTCTTGTGTTTAGTAATCTGTGGACGTTGATGCTTGTGGGGCAGAGGGAGGAGGCGGGGAGGAGGAAGGAGGCGAAGAGGTCTGAGGAGAGGGAGAAGTGGGCGCAGGACGTTGTGACTGGGCTGTGGGAGGAGATGGCTATTGGGAGGGCGAGGGGTGGTATTGGGTCTTCTGGTATTTTTGGAGCAGGTGGTGGGGCTGTTGGTGGTGGTGGTGGTGGGTCGGTGCATTTGGGTCATGTGGGTGACTGGAGGTCGGAGGTGGATGCTATCACTACGACGTTGAATGCTGTTGAGGAGCGGGTCAGACTCTTACGGGAGAGTCTGGATGCGCTGAATTGACTTATTGGAGATATGTGCATATACTACACTTATTATTATTCTAGACACTGGGAATCACTAGCACTGATCGTGATACACGTTACATAACTCGCAGAAGTAATTTATCGCTTCAGTTGCTGATTTTTGCTAAGCCAATAAGCATGTGAGCATCGCCCGCTGGCAACTGGCAACTTCAGGCCATAGCACACGAAGTGACATCACCAACGGTCCTTCGACTCCAATTCCAAACAAAAACGAACTTTCCAACCTCCCTGGCGGAGAGACCAATAGTGGCTTCCAGATCTACGCAGCTCGCTGCAGCAGCAAAGAAATCGATTTTGACACCCGTGTTGACCTTCAATGAAGGGTCACACAAAGAATATTTCATCTATATCCTACTTTCCGGACGGCAAACAAATGATCAGTGGATCATATGACAAGACCACTCATCGATGGGATCTAGAGGCAGGCAAGGAGATTGAAGAGGCGCGGGATGTTTGTAAGCAGGAAGTACATGCAGTAGGGGTATCAAGGGATGGCCGATGGGTCGTCACTGGTGGTGGAGATTTCACCACCGACCACGGGGAGCTCGAAGCCTCTGATGTTGAGTCAGGTATGGTGAGAACATTCAAAGGTCACTCAGCAAAGATCACCTGCATCGATATCTCGGTGGACAGTACACTACTGGCAAGTGGCTCAGATGATTTTACCGCGCGCATATGGAGCTTGGACACCGGCGAACTCGTTGCTGGTCCATTCCAGAGTGCTGATTTTATAGGCGCAGTTGGATTCTCGCAAAACTCGAAGAAGCTCGCAATCAGGTCATGTGTGGGGATGTGCTTTGAAGTGTGGGATGTCCAAGCACAGCAAATGGTTGTCAGGGCGGGGGACAGATGTACTTCAGGCTGGAGCTGGACACATGCGCCAGTGTTCTGGACTACCGAAGATAAATCCATTGTTGCTGCATTCAGCTTCACGGATGATGCACCTATAGAGGCTAAGACGATCTATGAGTTCGACTCGTCTACGCTGAAGACAATTGGGGCCCCCTTCGAAGGACATACCCATGTCATCACTTGTCTAGCACTTTCGCCTGACTGTGCTCTCCTTGCCAGTACTTCCAATGGTGACACCATCAAGCTCTGGGCCTTCGAGTCCCGCCAGCTTCTCGCTTCATTCCACGTTTCGTTTGCCTATCACATCATTCTCTCACCCGACTCACACCAACTGGCTTACACTGCTGAGGGCGACATCAAGATATACATATGTGACATTCCACCCGACATCCTTGCTAGCATCCAGCCTGCGCAACAATTACCTAGAGTGCACAGTCAACCCCGTAACGTGTGCAAACCCTTTCGTTCGCTCATCTACCCTGCTCCAGTAATAAAAATTTTACAGCCTGACGCAATGCCTTGTCCTGCTGCCGTGCCTCGTAACTCAACAATGGGCGTGATACGAGCTCAGACACCAGGGGAACCACCCTATCAGACGGCAAGGTCAACCTCCAGAGGCGGCGAATGGATAGACTCCCAACGCCGCGACTTCTATCCCTCCTTTGTGTTTTCCAATACGGACACAGTTCTCCCCGTTCGTAACGAGTTTGGATATTCTCCCCCTGAAGTGATACTTCAAAATCTCACGGAATACGTCACCAAGGATGAAGACTACCCTTCTGCTCGGGGCGGGTTTGGGGAGATCTGGAAATGTACCTGTCGCATAGATCGGTCTCCGATCAAAGTTTGTTTGCAGTATTCTGTCTCTCTATCTGCCTAAAATAGATAATTGGGCAGGTTGCAGTGAAAGCATTGCAGGTCTACACCGCCGATCAACTTGGTGAGGCGAAGACGAAAGATATCCAGGTGAATGACTCGACAAAGGACTGCGTCTATTGCTTACACCAGTGGTTGCCGCTTCATAGAGGATAAAGCGTGAGTTCAGGATATGCGCCAAGCTCAAGCATGCAAATATTCTGCCCGTTTACGGTTATATATATGGCTTCGGCCCATTTATAGCGATAGTGAGTCCTTGGGCGGAAAACGGCAACCTCACTGCCTTTTTGGAGCGTGAGGGCGCGGCTCTTACTCTCGTTAGGCGATTTCAGCTGGTAGGTCCTCCCTTGCATTCATGCAGACCACCAACTGATGGCAAGCTTAGCTCAGAGATATCATAGCTGGTCTGCAATATTGTACGCGCTGGTTAATTCCATGCTGGGCCTGGAGTCGTGACTATGTCTTGCAGTGCATGCCAACAGTGTCATCCATGGTGACTTCAATGGGGTACGTCGGACACTTCTTAGAGTTTTCAATTCATTGAGACGTGAGCACCAGCCTAATGTGCTCATCTATGGTGATGGGACTGCGTGTGTTGCTGACTTCGGTCTTTCGTTGATGTATTCCGAGGTTATAAGTGCCTCTCAGGCTTCCTGGACGTCCACGCTCGAAGGAAACATGCGATGGATGGCTCCTGAGCTGCTTGTAGATCAGGAAGATGGATCTCAGGTGCGGCCAAGCGAGCAGAGCGACATCTATTCGTTCGGCGGCATCATGTTGCAGGTACGTCTAAGTCAAGGAATTTCAAGTTCTCGATGATATCATCTGTTCCACTTTTAGGTCCTCACCAACAAAGTTCCCTATTATCACCTCTCGAACGATGCCGCCATCATCTTATGCATAGCCAAGTCGCAAACGCCTTCTCGATCTCGCTATCCTGCGCTCCCAGAAAAATACTGGGAGTTGATCGAACAATGTTGGTCTACTGATCCTCGGGACCGTCCCTCGACGGAGGGAGCTGAAGGAGCGATCAGGAATGAATTTTATTCACTGTCTAGGCCTCATTGATTCTCGAACGGTTTTTGTATTCAACAATCGGTCTACGGTACAGATAGATGGCATGAGGCATGATGGCATCCATCGTAGTCATCCTCGGCTGCAGCATACTGTCGGAATATGAAACATTTTACTCAGTCGCACAGCCGACGCTAAGTACGCCTTGCCCGTCTCTCTACGACCATCATGGCATCGGTTGTGCACCCGTCCCCTAGTAAACGCGACAAGCGTATCTTAATCTCCCTCCCAAATCATGCGAAGCTAGTTTGCTGCAGTCTTCTCGATGACTTCGAGATCATCACCAACAGTTGTTCTCGGGCTACTGATCGGTCCATAGTCGGTTTAACACTTGTACGGTCATCCGATGACACCAAGGCCGCCCTCATACCATACAAATTGGGGGGAGTTTACGACCGACTCAATTGGCAAGATCTAGCTAGCCTCCTGCTGGAGATTACTCTCCCGAGCAGCCTTCCTGGGGGCGTCATAGCCTATTTGAAAGCAGAACCCCGGGTGAGCTGCCTTTTCTACTACCTTCTGGTGCACCGACTTATAAGTTTTAACTTTCCAGCCTTTGTATCTGCCCGGGTCAACAGTCGCAGACTCTGACTCTATTAGTCCTATGGTACCTAAGTTATTTCGTCACTCAATAAATTACTGATATTCTTCATACTAACAATAGGATGATGAATGATGACCGGGGTCCAGGTCGCTTATTTCTCATGGGAAGGCGCAAAGCATTCCTGCGCTCAGATAGGCATGTAGTCTCATTGCGTTCATGTACAGAGGCCACCACAGTGGTACCATGTCTACTACGTGTCAGTTTGTTGACGCCATGCAAATCAAAATTCATATACGAACATTTCAACTCTCGTGACTCGGGATACAGGCCCTTTAAAGTTGGTATTGAAACCGACGCCTTCCTAAAAACGACCATGAACAAAACTCGATGCAATACGATTGAAATCCTAAGCAAAACAGTAATGCAAGTAACGACAGAAGGACGCGATCAATTAGAAAACGTAAAACGAGCACCCAGTCCATATGTAATGGAGTAAAAAAACGGACGCGATTCTAGTTCGCGACCCATCCTCGATGAACTGATATAAAAAAAGACGATGAAAAAAAAGGAAAGTGCTAGTAAGTAATTGTGAGGCGATGCATAGTGATAATGAGTCTTGAGATGAAGGATACAAGATTATTGTTTGACTTTGACTTGGCGAGAATGCAGAAGCAGCAGAAGAGAAAGAGGGACCGGTCCCGCGGTCGACTGGATCGTGATCATTGACGAGGAGAAGCGAAGAGGGACAGCATTTTCTCTGCCCCTTCTTTGTACTTCTTGAGCTTTTTGTTCTTAAGCTTCTCGGGCTCTTCGGTGTGAGCGGCCCTCGTCGATTCGGGTGAAAAAAAGGTTTCTGGTATCGTATCACCGTTTGACTGATCCGACGATAGACTTTCGCCGACTGAAGTCGCCGATTCTTTCGATTTGAGCGATGGTGACATCGGTGTTGAACTCGTGCCCGAAACAGAAGGCGATAGGAGGCCACCACTTGATGCCGATGATAGCGTGGCGGATGTGGAAGGAGTGAGGGTTTTGGCAGTAGAACCTGACTTGGTAGAAAATGATGATGGCGGAGACTTTGCACGGAGGAACTGTCTGGGAGTTTTTCGGAACTTCAACGCAGGTGCACGTCCACGGCGGTGCTTTTCTGATGGACTAGGTGACTCTGCCGGGTCGGTACCGCGAACGTCAGACTCTTTTGACATGCCAGAAAATGAGCGTCCACCCATCCGTTGCGAAGGGGTTGATGCTTTGCGGAATACGGCCAACCGGTATCGGTCGACGACACCCCGAGCAAACAAGCTTGTGCCCTTGGTGCCATTGCGGTCCTCGCCATCTCCAGCTTCAATGAAGTCCCAGTCCTCGTCCTCCTCTTCCTTCTCCGTACACTCTTCCTCATCAGGACCATCAGAAAGGAAGCGGTCAAGCGCAGGGACACCAGACTTCTCCCGGCGATTACGCGTTCCACGATGTGCGCTCGGCCGAGGGGCGGCTGGTTTCGTGACCTTCGGCTTGACGTCCTTGGCTGGTGGAATAGGTACAATCTCCTGAGGCGGCGACGTGGGAGTAGTCGGTAATGGTGATTCTTTCAGAGGAGCGGGTGTCGGCTCCGAGGTTGCGATAGGCTCAACTAGCGTTGCAGGTTCCTCAACCGGTGTTGCAGGTTCCTCAACCGGTGTTGCAGGTTCCTCAACCGGTGTTGCAGGTTCCTCAACCGGTGTTGCAGGTTCCTCAACCAGTGTTGCAGTGCCCTCTTGCGGCTGAACGACGATCTCGGCGGGCTGCTCCTCCGGTAGAACGTGTAGTCTCGCTTCAGGAGTCTTCGGTTCAGGCGTCACTTCATCAACAACAGGCAATGCCTCCTCGACCTCCAGTTGCAGAGGGGTATCCACAATATCTGAAGGAATGTCTGGTATCTCCTCCTCATCCGTCTCTTCCCGTTCAGATTCTCCAGACGTGTCATCATCACCGTCATCGTCCAGGATAACAGAATGCCGGCCCTTGAACGAGTACCCGTCAAAGACATCGACGCTGTCGTCAATTGGATGCACTGATGGGCTACGGGAATGCGAGGGCGTCGTGTTTGAATCCTCGCCTTCCCCATCTGTAGGCTCAGCGTCTGTTTGGTCACGGTCTGTATCAGTCTGTTCCTGATCGTTCGGGTCATCAATCACTGGTTCCATATCCAGGAATGTGTCATCGAAGTTCTGGGTATCACTAGCATTAGATGGGTCGATAGGTGGGATATAGGGGGCTAGAGGGACGACGCCAAGTAAGC
Source organism: Suillus weaverae (assembly GCA_016767475.1). NCBI lineage: Eukaryota > Fungi > Basidiomycota > Agaricomycetes > Boletales > Suillaceae > Suillus > Suillus weaverae. Next base: position 187,439 of record MU179326.1, on the reverse strand, counting down.
ACATCACATCAATCTATCGCAGCAGCGAATATGCCTCACGTATGTAGCGCTTGTAATACACGTGCGACCAGTCACTGGAGGGGAGGATATTAGGATTAGGAAAGTTGGCCTCGTGATAAACTTACATCATGGAGAAGTATGGGTGCCGCTTGATCCGCGGCTCGCACATCCTAAGTGCAGGATTTCGTTGCAAGAGCTATGCGGGGAAGACTATAAATGACTTGCGATCATGGACAACAAGCATCACCCACCCCTCTAATCAAGCTCTTAGTATCTTGGTCAATCGCTCTGTCCTCGGGGAATTGCAGTTCGTCCTGCAGGACCCTGACATACATGTCGGAGTGGTTATTCGCCCAGAATGGCGTCTGTTGCGCATATAAGCAACCGTCGAAGCTTAAAGCCAGGACACTCACGATTCCCGTCAACATCTCATAAAGCATTGTGCCAAAACTCCACCAGTCGACCTCGTAACTGTATGGCAGTCCTTGGATCACCTCTGGAGCCAAATACTCTGCTGTGCCACAGAAAGTTGTCGTCGCGTCCATAGGGCCAACAGTCTGTCCATGCCATCCCATTACAAGGTCCTGACTCTTCTCGCCCTTCATCCAGGGCGGCGTCGCAGGCTCACTGCCCGGAGCTGAATAGAACTCGCCCCGTGTGGGAGTAGGAGGCGCGGTAGTTGCAGCTACACGGCGTGGAAACTCTTTTGAGAGGCCAAAGTCTGTCAGTACGATGTGCCCGTCTGCACCAATAAGGATATTTTCAGGTTTGAGGTCACGGTAGATGACGCCGGCTGCATGCAGGCCCTCGACGCCCTCGACTATCTCCGCAGCGTAAAACCGGGCACGGTCCCGACCTAGCCTACCCCAACGTGCAAGTTGCGTGGCAAGGTCACCGCCTGGATGGAAATCCTAGGAGAAAACGCCATTAACGTGCGTGTTGTGCACTTGCATGAAGAAGCCTACCATGACTAAAAATAGATTCTCCTTATCATGAAAACTCCACCAGAGTTTGACAACGAATGGGTCTTTCGACTCTGCTGCCATCCGTTTGAGCACGGCTTGTTCGGTTAAGGTGTGCTGCAGCTCCTGGTGCGCCAATACATGACGCTTCGTGATCGCCTTCAGGGCATACAGATCCGAGCTCGTCTTGTGTTTCACAAGCAAGACCTTGCCTGCACATCCCTTTCCAAGGACACGCATCATCTCAAAGTCATCAATGACGACTTTTCGCTTTGAGCGCTTCTTGAGTTCCTTGTTCGGGTCAGTCGACTTGGAGCGCTTATTGCGGCGCCCAGTGTTGGTGCTGATCGAAGAGTCATCGCCCGTTTGGGAATTTGTGCCATCCTGTAGTGTCGAGGAGGTGTAAACTCGCGACAAACGACTGGTTTTATCGGGATCGGCAGAGTGGGAGCGAAGTATCCGAGAAGCTTGGACCTCTGCGACAGGTGTAGAAACAACTATCTCTTCCTCATCGGCTGCGTTAGGAGCTGTAAGTTCTGCCACTGCAGGAACTGCTTCATCCACAACGACAATGTCTTCAGGCACTGCAGTAAGAAGAGCCTCATTCGCAACAGGAGCTAGACCCTCCACCTGAACAGGAGTAGACTCTGCATCCTCTTCTTCCTCTTTAATCCCCTCCTCTCTCAAGTCACCGACAGCGAAATCATTCGGATTGACTTCGCTCGCAGCACCATTGATACCATCTACCTCGATTTCGCTGATGTTGCCCGAGCTGATATCTGTGGCAACTTTGGAGCTCCTATGCGCTGCCAGATCAGAGCGCACGCGCTTGATTGCGCGCTCTACACGCACGCTCTCGAGGTCATCGGTGCGCACACGTACAAAACGCTTCCATGCGCGGGCCTGTCGGAACGTTGGTTCATTTGAGATTGTGGTGAGATATGCAGCAAGGCTCGTGACTACGTTGCCCCCTGAACCTGTGGCGCCCGTCACTGTAAAAGGGTCGCCAATCTCGTGCGTGGGTGAAATAATGGGAGTGATGGAACTGGCACTGGCCATGCGTGTAGGTACCGTACGCGCTGCTTTGTTGCTTGGTGAGGCAAGACGGGACAGTGTGTTGAGGAAGATATTCCGCTTGATGGGCTGGGCCGCCGAGTCTATGGGCAACTTGGGAAGTCTGGTGCCTGGGACGGAGTCTGCAAGCTTGACGTGCAACTCGACGACCTCTGTGGCAGTGCGTGTCAGGGTGAGGTTGTGCGTGGAGGCTGCGGAAGAAGGAATATGATTAGCAGGTTCGCTTGTCAAAGACATGTTGCGGGGATTAACGGGGCGTCAGGACATAAAACGCTGTACGCATTCACATGGCACTGTCGAGTGGGCACAGTATGGTAACCCGGTTACCTCGGAAGCCAGACGAAAATCCAAATGCATTGGTAATGGACGAACCAAGACGGTGGAGAAAGAGTGGAGCGAAAAATGGGAGACTCACTCTTTATGTAAATGCTATACGAGTGTGCATCATGTGGAGTCTCAGCGACGCTGACGCTCCAGGGACCTTCCTGAGCATCGATCCTGACGGGTGGTCTTCTAATAGGATGTGTATGAGCGGCGTCTATGGACTTCATACTGCGGACGGAGTTATTGGGGTCGTGTTTATGGTTCTGACTATGGTCCTGAAGTGCGTGGGGGGAACTTGAGAGTGAATCTGAGGAGAGGTCGGTTGCACTAGCACGTTCTTGGCGGGATTTGCGCTTGTATTGAAAGCTTCTTGTGGTATCGATGCTGACTCTGGTTGTAGGCTGACGGGGAAGGTAAGAGTCGACTGAAGAACGGCTTCTGTTGAAAGACCCGAAGCCAAGGACGGACTTGAAGTTTTTCTTTGAAGCACCGCGCTGATGAAAGGTGGCGGCTACACCAGGCATCCGCGGGAATAAAAATTGAGGATGTTTACGAGAAAAGGAATAAGCAAGCCGTCTCTGTGAAGTGCTAGATGAGGGAGGTTGTGGAATGGGTATGTGACTTGCGGTCAACTGAAAGTATGTGGGAGTGAAGGTGTAAGAGCAGACGACAAAGGGACTTTGATTCTGTGACAATTGAGAGATTGATTAATTAGGGCGGGAGATATTATGGGTAATCGTCGTGCGGCGTTGGCGTGAAAGGCCACGAGGAGGCCACGGGTGAAATGAAAACGGTGAAGGATGCCGTCCTGCGAGGACGATCAGACTGGCAGTTAATGGATGACTCTGATCAAGGTGACCGTGCCAGATATGAGCAAACTGAGTTCAGAATTTCTGCCTCGAGGCTGGGAGTATAAAGTATTTAACGAAGGACTGATGTTAGTTCGCTTGGTTCAAGTTCAAGTTCAAGCCGTTGTCTGGCCTTGCTTGGTTGTTCGAACGTCTGCCGTTGGTCTGCCGTAACACAAAAACATTCCTCCGTTTTGTCTCCCTTCTCCATTTCTTCCTTATTCTATTCTTTATCGCTTCCTAGACCAATATATCCTCAGAGCAAGTGCAACACCAGAACAGAATCGTCATGGAAGTGAACCACATCCGAACTGGTTGGCAACCTCACCTTGGTGATACACGGGTGTTTGCGAGCGCAGCCAACAAGCTAGTTCCCCTTCCAGCTCGAACGGTAACTTTACAAATTAGTATCATATTCACATCGGGCATATTCTCTCGTGATGCTTGGCCTTGAGTTGTTCCACACACAGCTTTTGCTACACAGATCATAATAAGACCCACACATGTACGTGATCAGTACTAGTGATCACTTAGTAGGATCTGATCTCTGTGGCGCTCCTTGAAGAATTCAACTCCTCGGCAACATCGCGAGCCATCTAACATTCTAGACTCGTAGATCACGCTCATGTCAATATTACACTGATGAACTGCCATGCATCTCGTCGGCGATAGACTACTAAAAGCGTCACTGCAATTTCACTTCCTCGGGCGGCCTAGCAAAATACCCTCTAGGATGCGATCTGAGCTGTATGTTACCGTGCAGCACCGGTACCAACCCACGCAACAAATAGCTCAATCATAGCTGATAACGCAGCGATACGAAAGCAGTCACGCTACAACACACTTGCCGCACATGCTGTGCGTCACTCGCCCAGTACCCAGCATAGAAAAATATTGACACGCACCTAATAAAGTTCAAACAGTCTAAAAAAATCACAGCCGGTATAAAAACAGACGCGAACGCAAAGCGCGTATACTTCCATGATAGTCGTAGACGTTCCATCGATGTGTGAGACCAGACAAGAATGCCTGCAGCTAGATAGCACAAACGTGTTCAATAAGAAGAGTCATCACGGAGCGATCCGTAGAAAGCCGGGTCACCGTCGTCCGTCGCAGAGGTCCGATATCGTTCTACAGACAACAGGTCAGCCTGATAACACATGCAACGCGAGGCAGAATGCAGTGTCCTACCACAGCAAAATCATTGGGTAAAGATCGCTTTCTGAACAAGTCTTGCCCCGTTGCAGCGGCATTCCCTCAGAATCGTACGACTTGGCCAGATTAGCACGTCCCTTCAACCGAGTTCGAAACCTTAGTAGTCGTTGATAAATATTGACGTTGCGTGGCAAACACGAGGCCGTCTTTTAGATCAGCGGTCACGGTATCCTGCGACCCTCGGTTCTGCGTGCTAGAAGTAGAAAAACGTTAGTATTGCATCACCGCGATGAGCATTCGGAGGCGAAAAAACTTCGATCAGATAATCCAGTGCACTGGGGATTCCCTGGCAAGACGAGAGAACTTCGGGTGGTCAAATTTGAAATCTTGAGGAGGACTACCGACGATTCTGAAGTTGGTGGCAGTCCCACGTATCTTGACACTTGTTTGGTACTGCCCCTATTGGTATTAGCACCACCAAACGGCTTGTCTGACAAGACGAGAGAACTACGAGTGGTCAAATTTGAGATCTTGGGAGAAGAACCCCCGAATCTTGACACTTGTTTGGTACTGCCCCTATTGGTATTAGCAACACCGAAAGCCGTTAGGCAAACCTAGGACCTCCTGAGGATTTCGGCAGTGTAACTTATCTAGTGAAGACCCTCGCTCACGGCAATTCGAAAAACCCGAGAAGACCGGTCAGCAACTCTAGCGTGGACATTTATAGCTGCGAACTGGGTAAAGAAGCGAGTCGATGCATATCGCAAAACGATGCTGAGAGTCACACATCCTCACGATCATAGACGACTGTGATTAAACGACGATTACGCATACAAATTAATTTTCAAACGTAAATGGAAACTACGTTGCAAGCCAATTTCCTACGCACTAGCATTCGACGATCAAGCTTGTGACGGCTGTTGGCCAAGCGTATCATTAGTTGTATATCCTGATGTAGCAAGTCGTTGCTGTACCTGGGATTTCACCTGCCTAGTCTCAGTAGTTCCTTGTGGCTCCTCACGCGTGAACTCATACACCACCAACCCGATCATGTAGCAGAGCACTGAAAATATACATCAGACACAGAAAAATGAAAAGAAAAAAGACGCACGGATGATGAAGTTGATATAAGCGAAAGCCTCTACAACCTTGAACTCGTTGCAAATCTTGTTGGGGTAGCCAGAGACTGAAAAGAGATAAAATGATCAGCAATCCGCGCCTACGAAGGAAATATGGCACTGACAAGAATTGCAAGCACCAGCGAAGAAGTGTGCGCGAGCCGCACGAGTGGCGTTGGCTCCAGTCGAGAGCCACAAAATCCACATGATAGCTTGAGAAATAAGCAATTCCGTGAATAAGATTCAACAAGGTATCTGGAAAGCCAGGATATACGTACTTATCCAGCCAGCCTCGCCTAGGATCCGTTCTGGTGAAATGTTACTATCGCGACCTATGAAGGTATTGACTATGAGACTGAATTTGCGACCATGAATCAGTGCTGGCTCGGCTAGTTGGAAAGAAAACACACATAACAGGGAATGTCAGAATTGTCAAGGAAGAGACTGCAACTGCAAGCGCAGCAAAGCGCCAATAGTCTGTAGGTCGGATGGCAAGGAGGTGGCCGCTTATGCCGAGCACCACGATCGCAAACATGAAAGTGAACGCTGTGATGAAGATAAGTTAGTCCGCAACGTGCGGGGAAATAACGACGCACTCAAAATACACCATCGAACAATCTTGAGAATCATGTTGAGTGAGTGTTGAACGTCGAAGGGATGGGTAGTGTTTTTGCGGAAGACGGTTCTCTTAAATCAGAGCCGATACAAGCCCCTGACCAGTCCGCTCCTAACAAATCTGACAAAGCGTCTGACGTCAGAGGCGGATAGATCAAAGATGATCTTGTTTCACTTATCGCATTCGTCGATCTGCTCGCCTCCTTCGTTGTCGGGTGGTTGGCGCGGGAGTCGACATATAGATAAAGCGTCTGGATCGCACTCGCACACGGTAACGTTTGCAGGTCAAAACACATCAACTTCCGAGTTGTTTCGTATCAGTTTCCGATCGCCTCTGCTGAATCATATAAATTCAATTTCATATCAGCTGCCAGATAATGAGGTTTGGGAATTGAAGATTTGATCATGAGTTGATCATACCCCGAATTTGGCGGGCGCTGACAATATCAGCATTAGCATAGAACAAAGTGACCAGGTTGACCAAATTCTAGGCTAGTGATCGGTGACCTTCACCTTGGGGTATCGTCCTCGACGGTCTTCTTCATTATCCGAGAGTAGATTGCGCAACGACCAAGAGACTTAATGTCCTAGATCTTCAAGGTATTAGCATGAATGATATGAGGTGTGCTTCGATGTACCGTTAGGAGACTAGAATAAACGATGCATATTCACTTACCCAACCTATAGCTAGCTATAGACATTTCAGGTGAGAAGAAATAAAGGGTTAATAAGTTTAGCAAATTAGCACGGTGCGAACGACCCCCCACCCAGCGACCTCCCGCCTCATCCAAAGACAGCAATCCCCCTGGGACGGCGACCTTTTCTAAGCGTGCGACGTGTTGAGCACAGGACCAAACGTTCGTCAGCTACCTACCCTGAGGTGAGAATCATCATTTCGCTATGTCAACATGGCGCTAATCCTTTTCTCGCTTCCCCCTTCACAGCTGGTTAAAATCCAACCAACTTATTAAACACAATCCCTTAAGCCTCTGCGTCATACGTTTTTACAGCCCCAAATATGTCCCCTGACCCCGCGCTGGAGCCTACGGTCCCTGGAGAAGAGCTAGAGGAGGTCGACGAAGGCGAGGAGAGCGATGAATATGAGGTCCAGGTTTGCAAACTATTTCCAGACTCGTGCTTATTTTGTGCATCTAAACTCGCTCTTGTTTTTGCACAACAATTGTGTCTACCTCCTTTTCAATTGTCTATCAACGTTTTATGATAACAGGGCGAAGAAGAAGAACAAGGTGATTCGCCCCGCCCAGTTGGAACTGAAGAAGAAGACGATGATGACGACGAGGAGGATAGTGAGGGAGGAGGTGCCGTATCAAGGGTATGTTTAATCCTGGTTCGTCGCTTTTTCAGAAAGTTGAGTTATGGGTACAGAGTAAACCTAGTTTGACGGCGCTACTGGTTGGCGAGGTACGTATACTTTTTATTTCCTTTATCCATAGAAAACCTATGCAATTTTTCCAGAATGGCACGTCAGTCTCAGCTGCTGCTGCTGATGACGATGAGGACGCCGAGGACGACGACGAGTATTTTGAGGAAGATGAGGACGAGCCTCCCACTTCTGCTGGCGGCTTGAAACGTTATGCAGATGAAATCAGTGAAGGAGACGAAGAGGAGGAGGAAGAGGCGGATGGCGGAGCTGCAAAGAAGGCACGAGTTGACTGAAGAACATAAAAATGTAATAACAACACGATACGACTAAGTTTTATTATTTCCTATTTCCTGTTTCTCAGAAGATGTTGGCTATACTAGTAGGATATCTACGGTTATGTTCTTACATAGATGTAGACGTACTTGGCAGACCCCCGGTCTCTTGTACTGTAACCAAGTACAGCACGCTAACGTAATGCTCTCAAAAAAGCTCTGAGAATGACAGGATATGATTGCTTTCGGACGATGATCAAATACTTACCGCCCCAGGTTGAACTTCCAGTGAACCTGAGGCCATCCGTCCAGACAACTGAACGTTAAGTTTTAACGCTTCGTCTTTGTTTATGCCCCACTGACGGAGCATATCCCTGCTCAGCACTCTACCTTTATTGAAAACGGTACGGGACAGCATCTGTCTGGCGTGTTTTTCGGCACACACAAAAACGATCGGGTTCACATCAGGCCTAACTAGCTTCTTGTGGTGCACATACGATCTACTGTGAACATACTAATCCGCGGGGGTTAGCCCAATTCGACTGATGTCCTGATTATTGCAAGAGAGTTGCCAACAGATCCTGGTTCCTTGGGATGAACCTGCACTTGAATGATTTAGGGTGTATCAGAATATATTTTAGGCTCAAAGAGGGACGAGTTACCAGAATACACCGACATTCTCGTATTCTAGAGGAGGCGTAAACTCTTCCCCTCTCTCATCAAGCGGTTTGGCGATCGTGAACGCAACCAGGATACAAGAAATATTTGAGGTACAGCGAGGCTTCGGCATGATGCGACCCTGAAATAAGATGCCACCGTTCAGTGGCAGCTTGGATAGTGTCATATAAAGGATATGCACCAGGGCATCTATGGCGCCCGAACCCAAAGAGCCACTTGCAAGGGATCGAGGAAGCGCTCAGGCCTGAACACCATTAGGTCAGGGTACATTTCTTTATCCCGTGACATGGAAACAAGGTTCGCGATGATGGCCGTACCCTTGGGGATGCGGTACCCTTCGTAGACGTCTTCCCTCATTGCGTGGTGCGGAAGCCCTATAGCTGAGAGTGAGCGGGAACTAGGACAAAAAGGTCATGCAGCTGACCTTGCGGAGACACAGGTGCCCAGCGGAGTAGCTCCAGGGCGAGCACTCTGATGTACAGAAGCTTGTCTCTGTCCTCGAACGTAATAAATCGGTCCTGACCCATGACGGCATCGATCTCTGCCTGCGCAAGCTTCTGCACCTCAGGATAAAGCACCATCACCAAAATGAAAGACTTCGTGGATGATACTGTCTCCTCATGCCAATGATTGTTTCAAAAGTCACATGAGGGAGGGTGCAAAAGATATCTTACGGTGTCAGATCCCCCTTCGTAGATCACCTGACTGCAACCGCATGGTGATATCTTCTTGTTGGGCACTGACCGTGGACCTGTTCTGAAACGAAGGAACGTGTATAACTGCCGCTTTGCTGATCTGCGACGACAATTGGTTAGGACTCCGGATAACTCGAACTCGCAAAATTGCTTAGCAAAGCTTACTATTTGCTATTCGGTCCAGCTGTTAAATGGTACCGTGTCAAGGCTACTCAACGTAGTCAATGGCCGCGCGCTTAAAGGCTGTCCCTGGAAACCATGAAGGTAGGAAACGCACTCATGGAAGGTTAGTTTTATAATAAAAAGGGAGATCTACAAAATGGCATCCCTTCGACTCACGAACGTCTAGGCAGGGATAGCATGACATTGGACTCAAAGGCTACTCGCAGTATACTAACGAAATTATCGACATTATCGGTGACCTTCCAGTCGTATGCAAGATAAAGGACGACGGACGTTGTGTTCCTGCACCTCCAATGAGAAACAAGCAATCGCAAGAATTTTTACCTTCTGATGTGATCGGCGAAACGGTCAGGGTTCTTGTGCAGACCGTCAAGCAGTACACGGCATTCTTCAGTTTGCACCGACTGGTAGTTTTGTATAGTGTGGGTACTCAGACTGTTCTTGAGGCCTCGAGGACCGTGCGATACGCCTCAGATTGCGCTTCGCAAATTCTATCATGCATATCTTTGGACGATCAGAATACGTAGTGGCGCGTGCATCGAGCAATTCAGTAGCTGCTTTTAGGGAGCTGAGCACTCTGAACTGCCGCTTGTACACGCGGAAGGATAATACATATGGGCCCTAGGAGATACTATAGGTCAGCAAGTCTTGCAGCAAGCGGATAATTGGACAATAATGATGTGCACCATAGATTTCAGCCAACGTGACATACGTCCGCCAAGGCTCAAGGCTTGTTCTTTGGCAGAAGTTGATGGGCATTTCCGATAAAGAGCTTTGGCCCGGACTGAGTCAGTGAACCGGTGTTTGCTCTCCGAGTTCTTATATCATTGTCCCGAGTGTATGATAGAAGCGATGTGCTGTCACCGGTCAGTTTCTGTGATTCAATAACGCAGAGTCCAGCATTGGTCCAGCAGAGTCATTTTTACTTGATCTTGGTTCTCGCGTTGGGTCAGGCTGACTCAGCAATATCTGTCCCTATTAGTTACTAGGCTAGAGCCCTATATACTATTTGCCCCCTCCTCCTGTCTTACGATCTCAAGCTCTTTGCACATGATTTCGTCCTCCATGCGTTTGGCTTCCTTCTCCTCGCGCCTGGGCTTGTATGCTTTCTGCACATATGGCCTCCTCTCGTATAACATCCTCTCTCCTTCGGAAGCTCTCCTCCCTCTGGCGAAGCCTGCGCTCATCATACTCCTACACACCTGAATCATCGGGGTCATCATCATGCTGAGCATGATAGTACCCGTAACATGTCTTGCGATGGCATAGGTTCATGTCCACGTCAAGGGCCAAGTTCGCGCAGGGCATATTTCAAAAGATTTACCTTCACTATTTCGCTTTGAAACTTGCCAGGCGAGTCTGCTCTGCAGCAGGCTTCTATTTCTGCTATTTCTGAGCGCTGAGCCCTCCGCTGCCCTTTACCGTCCTACTTTTCAATGGACTGGCGAGATTCGATGGTACCATGTAACATCACAGCATGTTTGTCAGTGTCACAGGCATTCTTCTGCATACACTGACCCTGTTTATAGCCTCATTCTTACTAACCCTCGCAGATATGTTTACCCAGTTTGAAAGGAAGTTTTCGCAAATTCTGACAACGACTCGGAAGCACCAGAGGAAAGCGCTCACTGCCCAGAACACCATATTGCATCGTGCCTCAGGCTGATCTAGGGCCTTCTCCATCTCCTTATGCGCATTCGCTGTTTCGTACTGGCACCATTTGGCACTTGCTTGTACTTGCGCAAAGTCCAGGCCACTTGGGTATAAGCAAGGACTGATAGGCGACTTTCTTTCGTTCAGGAAGAATTCCCACCAGTTGAGATCTTTCCTACATTTTATGCAGGAGTGGCTGGGTCATCAACCATGGCGGGATTGGTTAGTGCGGATTGGGCGGGAGAAAGCAGCATAGCCGAATTGTGCACAACGGTTGGTAGGACTCGTTTTGCTCATCATGATACTTGGGATTTGGACACTGCTCAGCTGGTCATCTTTTGTATCATGCGATACGCAGGCTCAGCTTCACGCCTTTGCGGTCCCTTATTGATTCGATAATAGCATAGCGTGATCTAGACAAACATAATAATGCCGCGCGCACGTACATGGGGGCTACGTGTAATATACATGTTGCATAACAAACATAAAAGAGAATAGAGACATTCGAGCAACAGAGTTTCCAGATGATTTCATGACTGACGCGAGGTGGAACGACGGCCAAAGAAAAATCCGCAGCAGCTAACTTCATAGGAAACTTCTCCCGTCTCACCAATTGACTGTTGTGTTTCTGTTGGTCGTGCTTGAGACTCTTGTGCACCTGCTGCGGGTTGACCCGGTTGCGTTGAACTGTTGGTCTGGTTGCCATTTATGCGTTGCATCGCTGCGTCCACTTCTGCCTTGCTGGGAGGGGAAATGGCAATTCTCTGAAATTTTGTCTCGATGATATCAAGGAATAGCAATGGTGAACCACACTCACATTTTTCTTGCGGCCAGGAGCTACTTCGACGGTATGGCTGGAATTTCCTCTAGAAAACAAGTTGAAATTCCGGTGTTGGGACTGTCGCTCGACTGGTTGGGATAAATTTGCGGGTCGTGTGCCGAAATGTATGGAGCTGAGCAAACGACGCCAACGAATAAGGGATGGCGGGCTTATAGGTGGAACTGCGCAGTCTGACTCGCTGCCAAAGAAATCATTGCCCTGTATCTTGATGTCAGGCGAAAAAGGTCAAGAACGAGAAACTACACTGACATATCTTGCCGATCCTATTTGTTTGGCCTGCTGATTAGAAACAAGGTAGGGATTAATGATCTAACGAGATTTATGTGCAAAAATGAGGTTGCTCACGATTGGTTGGCGCACAACTCTCGGTCGGGCTGGACGTTCCTAGTAAAGATGTCAATTGCAGTGTGAAAGAGAAGCAGAGAAAACTTGCCTTGAGCTTTGCGTTGCCATCATCCGCACCCTAAATGGCCAAAAGTATTAGGAAGGGAAATTGGACAACAAAGCGCATACGTACTACAACTTTGAGCGCCGCCTCCAGGCTCCATACATAAATTTTTTTATCTGGTCCAGCACTGGCAATGTATTTTCCATCGGGGGACATGACAACAGCGCGGACATGGTCGTCATGCAAGAGTGGATCTCCAACTAACTGATTGGTCTTGAGGTCCCAGATGCGAATGGAGCAGTCACTTGATGCGCTAACAATATGGCTTCCATTGGGAGTCAGACAGAGGGAGGTGATGAGGAGGGTGTGACCCCGAAAAACGACGAGCTCCTGCCCATCAATCGCCCGCCACTTTCGGATGGTGCTATCGAGTGATCCGGAGAATATGTGTGCGCCATCCTTGGACCAACACAATGACATCACTGTGTCTTCGTGTCCCTTGATCTCGATAAGTAGCTTGCTGTCCTTTGACCGTATGCAGATCGCACCGGCCCCGCCACTCGCGAATTTGTCGCTTTGTGGAGAGTATTTGACGGCATGAACCCATATGTGACTGGTCTTTATCGGTGGTGCTATTTGTCGACCAGTATCCGGGTTCCAGCGTCGTATGGTGCCGTCTTGCGATCCACTTGCTATCTCCAGGGCATTGGGAGACCAATCGAGGCACTTCACTGCAGCATCATGCCCCTCCCACGGGTCGCCGATCATGCTGCCCTTCTTGATGTTCCACAGCCGCAGTCTGCCATCGACACTTCCACAAACGACCATTGTTTCATCCAGGGATACTGCCATTGAGCCTATCCCTCCCCCATTGCTCTCCAAAGGCTTTCCTACTAGCTCTCCTCCTCTTTTCCACTGACGAATCGAACCATCATCCGATGCGCTCACTACATTGCAACTAGCTCCCAAGTACGCAAGACTCCATATGCACCTGGAGTGACCCTCGATGACGCATTCTGGCATCAAGCTCCCTGCTGGACGTTCTGGCGCCGGTTTCTTCCACGACGTGGTTCGAGTGTTGTGGTTGACGAAGTAGGACCGACCGAGCGGTGAGATGTGCCATTCGCATTCGGCAACAACAAGATCTCCAGGTCTATCTAAGTTAAACTGTGAGTTCGTCGCTCCTAGTGGCACTTTCTTCGCTCACCTAGTCGCACTCCTGGTAAAGGTCGGTTCCACGAGACCATCATGAGCGTGTCATCTTGATATTGTGTTTCATAGCCTGACGGCTTATACCATTGCCACTCAGGAGGAAGCGCTTCATTCCCGCCTGCTTCTAATTGAGTAAGCCAGTGGATATCACTGCGACGTGGTTGCCCACCTTCCCAAAGTGCATCCTGACGGTGCTGTGCACCATAGGGTGGTGGATCCTTCGCGCTCATCCGAAGTAGTACAACTGGGGCTGGTGTGTTTGACAGCGCTTCTCGTCGTGCTTCTCTCCGTTTTGCTGATGTGCTTGACTCATTCACTTCACTGAACATGACTCTGATCGATAAAGAACACCGTGCTTGCAGACGGTTGGATAGTGAAGTAGAGCTTGAACAATGATTTGCAAGATCGATGGTGAAGGCAGAGAAGAGATGGTGGAAGCGATGAAGAAACCTGCTAAACGCTCAGGTTCGCATGCTGTATTTACAGGTGCCCTTCCATGCACCGCATGCCATTAGAGGCGGTGTTGCCGTTGAAACAGGTGACCCGTCGAATTTTGGAGTACATAGGTTTGTTGTGTTTTGCCAATGGAACGACTGTGGTTATATCGACATTTGCGTGGGCGTAGCTATTTTGACGCGGTCCTGCCGCGCCTGCCGCGGTCGTGACGCGGCTGTGACGCGCATGTGACGCGGCACTGACGAGCCTTGACGCGGTCACTGATGCGCCAGTTCAAGCATTCCTATGGGTCTACATTCGACTCCCAGATCGAGTTGCACGCCATTCCTTCGTTGTCTTATTCATCTTAGGGACACCTACTAGCTACTAATCAGCCGTTTTCTTGTCTTCCCTCTCTGGACCCTCTGCGAAGCACGTCGACGTTTGACGGGTGCACATTCTTCGGTCGGCAGCGAAGGGCGACGTTTCAGTGGCACAATTTCTTTCCCAGCCGGCAGCGAAGGAGCTACAACTTCGGACAGCTCGTCTGAAGACGTGGCATCAGAATTATCGCTGAATAAGAGGCCACGCTGTCAATCACACAAGTTAGACTCTAGAGACCTTTTGAACAGAGCAGGTAATGTTTCCTCACTTCAAGTTCAGTCTCGCTGTAATCTCTTCCCAGAACCCATTCATTAGGAATGTTGAGATACACATTCCACCGCCTGTGATGTTGACCAGCATCCAAACCCCACTGCTGGTTGCCTGCAGATCCCGCTTCTTCAGAATCTTCGAACATCCTTGTATTACTGCCTATGGACAACTACAGTGTACGACGTCTAATTCTGTTAAGACGAAAGGAGACACTGTTAGAAAATCAACTACCATGATAGATTGAAACTATACCTAAGTTACACTGACAATTGAAGTGCTGACGCGCAGGGTGAGGTTTGACGCGGCATGTGATAGGTGTGACGCGGCACTGACGCGGCATCGATGAGGTTTGACGCGGCACAATTTGTTTTGACGCGCCTGTGACGCGGCACTGACGCGACATGTGCTATGCTTGACGCGGCATGCAAGTCACTAAGCCTTGATGCCGGCATGTAATTCACTGGGCCTTGATGCAGCATAGATAGGTATAGAGGTTGACATTAGTATTGAAGCTGTAGAGATAATGGAGAGAAGTGAGGCCACCAACTCCCACTAGGATCATGTTCCCAATAATCATCAAGCTCCCCGCCTGGGGGACCATTGCACCAAAAAGCGGAGCCAACTTCCCTGGTGGTGCTGTCAGCTAGGGTATAGCACGGGTATACCCGCGGGTCGGAAGATCAACACCGCACCCGTACCCGTCAACACCGTACCCGTACGGGTAGGGGTACGGTATTACCGTACTAACCCGCGGTATAGCAGCTTACCCGCGGTGTTGCATTTACCCGCGGGTACACATACAAGAAGTAGCAGTACTACGTAGGTCTAATACCCTCACCCAACACTCTTGTCCTCTCGTTTTCTTTTCTTCATGATATTAGTAAGGTCCTCGGGTACTAGCAGATCACAGCGGAGCCATGAGCCGAGACAGAGGAATGCACGGGTTGATGACGGAGACAAGCGGTTTCGAGTGAAGTGTAGAAGGTGCCGGCCTTGCGAAAATACACGTTCCACTGCAGTCGAGGTAGCTATAGTGCAAGACATAAGCTGGGATGCTAGCGAGAGCAATGGTTCATGACCTACCGGGAATGCTAAGGTAATTGAGTGCCATCCGGTGCAAGTTAGGGTATCTGTCAGCACATGGCGTAGATCTGGGGAAAGCAGCGCAAGGGAAAGGAGGGAGATGGCCCATCCAAGTGTGCATGTGACAGTCACAGTTGATTATGAGAGGAGGCGTGGGGGAAGGAGAGCAGACCTGAGTGTGCGCGTGCCACACGCCTTCCATCCAATTCATGACTGATGCGAAGTGCGACGACGACGGACGAAGAAAAATCCGCAGCAGCTCACTCCTTCATACATCCGCTCCACCGACTGAGCCTTGTGCTTGTGTCTGGACTTGTCGTACTTGAGGTGCTTGTGCCCCTGCTTCAAGGCGACCTGATTGCATTGAATTATCGGCCTCACTGTCATTCGTACGCTGCAGTTCCGCCTCGCCGGTCGTGAATGTATCGCTTTGCAAAAAGTATCACTGGACACGCTGTTGCTGGGATTGTCACTCCTCCGACAGAATTCCAAACCTCTCCAACTGTCTGGTTCTCCAATTCTTGTCCATTGGCGAATCAAGCTATCGTTCGATACGCTCACGTTATCAACTAGTGCCAAAGCGTGCGAGGTCTCATATAAACATGGAGTCGATGAGCCACTCCGTCGTCGAGCTTCCTGATGGAGCTCTTGGAGCTGTTTTCTTCCAGATCGTAGTTCTAGTATTGTGGTTGACGAAGGAGGACCGACCGAGTGGTAAGACGCGCCATTCACATCTCCTATGCTTGACCATGGGTGACTCATTCCTAACTGCACTTTCTTAGGCCGACTCGCAAATGCTCGGTTCCACGTGCATGTTGTTTTGATGTTGTGCTTCGCCATCCAATACATTGAATTTTTGCCGCAGAGGAAGTGCTGTTGAATTGGTCAGTGGGCATCATAGATGAGCGCTGAGCGCTGAGCCGTGCTAACCTTGCCAACGTGTAATGCTGTGCATGGTCCACTGTGGGTGGCGAATCCCTTGACTCGTCGATGAGCAACAAGCGCCGGCAAGCCTGATAAGGCTTCTCGTTCTACTTCTCCCCGTTTTGAACAAGAGCTTGACTCGGCATCTTCATACAGTAGGAAGCTAACTGATGAAGTTTAAGTCTTCCATGTTTGTGTGCATGTTTAGTCGGGGACGTTCTATAAATTTCTGCGGAAAGAGCCGAAGAGACCAGTACTGTCGGATGCATTTGACTTTAACTTACAGTACCAGCAGCAACCTAATACGCTCTCGAAACATCACATCATGAGCACAGCAGGATCGACTTGGGAAAGATGCGACCGTTGGGCTGGAGGCAGCTTGAGGTTCCCAGTACCTTGGTAGTGGCCGCGTTTTTGATGTGTTTCTACAAACAGCTCCGAATCGGATTGTCAGGCAGGCGCCTTGGCCAGTGGAGGCATCAAACCAATGGCTTATAGAGCCGTTTCACAGAGGACTACGATGTATGGATCGATATGAAGTACTTAAAACATGGCAAAATCCATTGTAAATCTCGAGTTATAACTCGATTCAGTTCTGAGTTTCGAGTTGAAACGAATTGGAAATGAATTTGGTCATTTTCGAAGCGAGCCGAGCTCACATCAAGTTCAACGTGACTGGTTCGGATCAAGTAGCATCACTACCGGCGACACCGGGTTGGGATGTCTGCGTCCTGTCAGTCATGCACTGAAGTTAGGGTCGTGCCATAACTGTACATGACTAGTAGCTATAGAGTCCATAATTCGAAGAACAGTAAATTCTTACTTTCGAACAATCGAGGTCAAATTCAAACTATCACTGCAAACCATTATCGGAGAAACACCACCTTCTCCTCCGGCGTTGAAGCAACCCAGGCAACAATATGAATGACGCCCAGCCCAACACGTTCCATCAAGCCATCAAACTCACTAACCGCCATCACATGTAGCAAGCACCCACGGTAACGCTGAAGACTCTCTTGATCGTAGAGGCCGTCAACACTATCACAACGGGAGAGAACAATGAACTCGATAGAAGTTGGCGGGACAGGGTCCAATGGCAGGATGACAGTGCCAACCCAAGTTGGAGGGAAATGCATGGTGGAGAGAATATTAAAGAGACCATACTGGTCCGTGGGACTTGATTCTTCATTTGATTCGCCACCTCGTCTTGTAATGTTGAAGTGGCTGGAAGTCGTGCGGAAAATGAGGGTGCCTGGTTTTAGCGGTCGATGAATATCCAGTGGCATCTCTGTTGGGTCCAAGATCCCTCCCGGAGAGGAATATGGGGGCTGCTCTTCCTCTATCCAATAAACCCGCGAAACCCTCCGAACATCCAGCAGCACTATACCGCCACTGTGGTCCACGATGTACCAAGCATCAATGAGCGTCTCATCCACCGACGCTTCGCTGCTATAATTGGCGACCCGAGTCTGCCCATACACACCCCGCGACATGTAGATAACAGCACCACGCCACGTCGCCCATGCCCAAGAAGGCCAAGATGAGTGGCATCCTTCAGCAAGCGAACGACGAGTACGAGGTGTATGTGGATCGTGTTGCCAGAGAAGCGTGCGATGCAGTTCCGTCAACATCATTCCATATTGAAAAGCTCTGGCGGGGTCACCGAGTCCAAATGCTGCCACCAAAGCATTTGTCACTCCAGTGAGAGCATCGACAATGTCTGATTCGACGGTGAGATTGCACCGCGTACACCTCTCAACAGCAGACTTGTAACTCTCGAAGGAGTCAGTTGAGGATGGGAAATATTCTCCTCGTGGATACCTAAGAAAGCTGCTGGAGAGGGCGGCCTTACTTTCCGCGACGATGACTTCGCAGAAAACCTGACATCGGCACTCAAAGTAGACCTGCTGCTCAGTGAAGTATATCCTTCGGCAGGACAGCGCGCTCTCTTGATAGGTCCAACAACGTGTGATCCAAGCGGACTGCGCGAGAGCCTTCTCTTGTGTTGGAAGAGCCACAAAGAGATGAAGTCCTTGAACGACTTCGATATGTATTTGTGGCGTTCTAGTTCGTGGACGGCACCCGGGGAGAGGGTCTCGAGCCGTCTTGCCGCCAGCAGCAATTAACGTGAAATAAGAGAGGCCATAGACCAAATCCATAGCGTGCAGCTGACTGACCTTGTCCCGCGAATCATCTTGAGTGATGCACAGAGCGTCTATCCATATGTAACGTTCACTAAGCTGTCGAACGAATGAAATCGAGTCTGTGATGGTGTCAGGGAGGGTTGCCACGTTCAATCCGCCAGGCATGGAGCGCTTTACTATGTTATCCTTCGTCGTCCAATACTCTGCGCCATTGCCTCCCCATACGTAACTGAGAGCGACGTAACGACAGCCAGAAGGTGCAGGGATCACGGCCATCGATACTACATCCACCACTCTCACGAACTCCGGTAAGTTTCTGTCCATTCTCCAAACATTCCGGCATTTATCTCCATGGTTCTCCTGACACAACTTAATCCACTTCTTTACCAGACCGATATCCACCGTGTTACTCATCCTGCGGCCATGAAGATCAACCGGTCTCCCAAATTTGAAAGCATCTTCTTGCATAAGGTGAATTATTAGCGGACCCGCTGCGCTGAAAACGGGATGTGTCTGCCAAAGGCCGTCCCCAGTGATGTGGAGGCGGCGGCCAAAACGGAGTGGGGGATAAGGCCCTCTTCGAAGAGCACCATTTGGTATCGTGTGCACCCCACATTCAATCTCTGAGAGATCGACGTGAGGAAAGTCCTCCATAATCCGCGTTCGACGGACATACAGTGATATGAGGCGGCAGAAACTGCATTGATAAGATTTTTCTAAGATAGATGAGAGTGAACCGAGTGGAATCGCCTCCAGCTCATGGATGCCATAAAGGAAGATCCTGTAAAAATCCAGCTTTGCACAGATGGAACAAAGTAATACGTCGTTTTCTAACGTGGCAGTATAAGTCTATTCACCCTCCTCAGTCAGTCCACTGCGCTGGATACGTGGAAATGACATCGAGCTCCTCACTTGGAGATCAATTGGTGCTTGATATTGAACTAGGAGAGGTGAGGATTCGGAGGTCCCAGCGGATGCGACGTTGGCTTTGAGTTTGAGTTTACGGGTGCGAACGACCAATAGCCAGACAGTCCAAATTGCAAGAGCAATTCCTCCAATAATTACAGCAAGGGCCAAGCTATGGTTGAAGATCAGACGGTGAGCCGCAATAATACCACTGGTTGGAGCACCACTGGCACTAGGTAGTATTGTAAACCCTTCAGGATTGCCCGAGAATTGTTTAAATACGTGAGGAATAAGTCAACATAAAGGCAAGATACCCACCTGACTGAGTCGCGCTATCAGTGAAGGGAGGAATCATAAGTACGGGCTTGCAGGGTTCAGATACACGATGGCAGCACTACGAGTCGAGGGCAGTTCATGTCACAGGCCTCGCAGCGAATTGAAGGCTAAGAAAAGTTGAAGCACAATAGGCTTGACACGCGGACGTCTAAAAAGCCGTGCAACGGCTTCAAACGTTAAGCGGATGAAATCAATGGAAGAGCAGAGGACCAAGTGGAACCACTGCAAGCTAGAACTTTGTTTTCCTACCAAATATAGCAGGAACAACGACTTATCACATCCGCTAGCCAGCGTCACCAAACCAATTGAAGTACACTCGGATTATTTATTTTATATGATGGCTGCTCGCGACGCACGTTGGCATAACGCTCTCAAGCTCGCTCTGCAGAAAGAAGAAGGGAAGAAAAATGGTGAGCTTCTAACTACGCTCCACGCAATATTCATGTTCGGATTAGTCTTTCAGCTCGCAACTACCGACGTCAATAACACTACTCCATACGTTCGCAGCCATATCCTCAGGGACCACATCATTCATCCATCCTTGCCTTCTCTGCCCCTGCTCCTCACAAGCACAGACATTCGTACTCCGAAGGTCACTCAGATCACGTCCAACCCTAGCCATCGCGTAGAAGCGCACTTCTGGATCAAGGCCACGAACGAGCAATTCCGCGTGTCTGGGCGTATGGCTATTTACCCCTCACCTGACCTTAAGGAGAAAAGAATCGAGGGTGTGGGGGAGGTGTATGATGCATTCCGGAGTACTCAGGGGTGGGACTGGGAGGACGAGCGACGGAAGCAATTTGATAGTGTCGGTGCGCACATGCGCGCATCTTGGTGCCGGCCCGTTCCGGGTTCCCCCATGGACTCTTACAGTGATGCAGAGAAGTGGCCTGTCAAAGTTGCGAAACCCGGAGAGGAAGGGTATGACGCTAAGAATTACGAGGAAGCCCGTGGAAACTTTGCGTTACTTCTGATTGACCCCATTGAAGTCGACTATGTCGAACTCGGAATTGTGCCTAATAGGAGGACAAAGTTCATTAAACAGGAATCAGATGACAAGAGATGGAAGGAGGTGATATTGGTTCCATAATCTCCACCTGGACAACGTCAACCTATTGGACTCGGGAGGCAGAAAGCAATGATTACAAGGACAATTCCAGAATTATCCGGGACAATAGACCATGTACAATACCATTAGAAGCACGCCGCGCGTTTGTGAATTCAACCGAAGTCGAGTACTTACTATAACTCGACGCTTCCAATGGTTCTGTTCTACAAGGTATTTAATCTACCCAGCCCGTCTTCCTGCAATCCATGGTTATTGATAGGTAATCAGAAGCTGCACTAAGACACTACAGCCTTCATACCAGTTCAGTACAGTAGATCTTCCTTATCGTCCAATGAGCTTAATCTCGAGCGCACGCAGCGGAGGGTAAGTAACAGCCGAGAAAGCAGCTGCGAGCTATATGCAAATCCTGTGAGCGCGTGTTCAATCAACCAAAGAATCAATCATACCTCGAACCCAAGATCAGCACCATACGCCGCTCCTGCCATCTTCCCAAGTGGTCCTGTATACCATACCTACGAATGAATTGACATATATCAGTGTACGAGGCTAGGGTAGGGAAATGGCATACCTCCGACATCCCAACGACAGCACCTGCGATTCCAAAGCACATTGCGAGTATACCTGCTATGCCCAATGGTAGCCTTGGAGACACAACAGGGTCAACAACATCTTCACCAAAACTAGTAGACCCACTTCGATGGCGTATCGTAATCATCCAAATTGTAACCCCCTAGCGGACCGTTCTTCCGCCTGAAGATGAAGTGCTCCTCGGCTACAATCACGATGAAGAAAGCCGTCCAGTAACTGAGAATACTGAGGAAATTGGAAAGGATGGCACTGAAGTGTTCGCGGCCTGCGACGCCTGCTACGGTATATACGACGAAAGTGAGGAAAACCCAGAAGAAGCGCGGGATGATGGCGAATGGGCGTCCGAGGGCTTGTATCGACAGGCCGGTGGAATAGGTATTTGGGATATTGTTACCGCTATTCCTGGATTAGTACATACAAGAAGGTATTCACCTGTTCTTACATGACAGAAAGGGCGAGAAGGACGAGGACAAATTGGCCAAAGTGACCCCAAGGAGAAAGAACTTGCGCGATTAAGCCGCCTGTTGAGCCGCCTTCGAACGCGGCGATGTATGCGGGATCTGTGATTGTCATGAGGGCTGCGCCAAGGATCTCGACGAAGCAGATGGGGATGAACAGGCCGAAGAACGTAAGCAGGAATACGCGCATGCGTGGTGTATCAGCCGGTAGCCGGCAATTATAATCTGCGGCGACTGGAGCCCACTAGTGGATAAAGGTTCACAAGTTTTAGCATCTGATGCGCTACAAGAGAGATGATGGCTGGACGCACCCCTGAAAATGAGCCGAATACAATTCCGCCAAAGCTGAGAATATCCGCTGAGAGAGCACGCCCTGTGTCCTCGAGAGATTTTTGCGTGTTTATATCATATCCAGCTTTACCACCAAGACCCCAGAGGAAGAGCATTATGACACTGGTGACTATCCATGCGTAGCGCTCGTAAACGTGTATCATGTCGTACCCGATAAAACATGGGATGAGGCAACACACGCCAATGATAATGATACCAACGACGAGCGGAAGGGTGCCGGGATTGATATTGGCGAGCGTTTGACCTCCGAGAATGACTGCTGTTGTGGAAAAGCCGAGCCTAGGTGTGATCAGTGAGATAATGTGCATGTAAACGAGAATCCACGCACTGAGTGAGGATGTTGAGGACCGAGTAGATGGTGCCGCCGAAGTATCCTGAGCTGAAACGGGTGATAATCATGGTGCGGAGACCAGTTATGGGGCCGAGGGTAGCGATGAACGCTGTTGCAATGCCGCCGAGAGCGCCAAAGCAGAGAATAGTTGCTACAGCGTTGCTTGAGAGAATAAGCGTGGCTATGGAGCATATGCGAGGTCGGACATACCCAAAACTCAAAGTGAAGACGGACTGTGCGAGCACCCCGACAGGAATGGTAGTTAACACTGCATTAACGGACCTACACAAAGATCAAGGACGGGAACTGTGTTGGATTAGATTGGACTGACCACCACATGAGAAGACTACAAATATTGGGCTCAAGACAGACATACGAGCGCAACACAACATACGCACTTGTTTAAAGCATTTTTCGACTCTCTCTGGTTTTCCGGTACACGCTCCACTCCACGAGCCTCGACACCACTAGCAAAAAGTCTTGAAAGAAGTGGACCGAGTACACCAAAACGGCTTGCGATCACGCGATCTGGTGCTGCCTCAGCGTAGACAACTTCATCCTCGACCGAGTCGAGGGCTTTCTCCTTGTCCTCTGTGTAATAGTCTGGGGGAGCAGACATGGTGGTCGTTGGGCAGGGTGCAAAGGCCCAGCGACGTCGACGGGCTGGTTGTTAAATGATTTCCAGTGCATCGCTTCAGATCCGTAGACTGAAAGCGCCCGATTAACAAGCACCACATGCACCGTGTGCATCCCAATAAGTCCCGTCGACCCTGGTTCCTCAAAAGCCAGTCTAACGCCTCATTCGGGTCTCCAGCTGATGCATCATGCTGAGTACAAGTCTAAGTATATGAAGCCTATCATTGGTGATTTCAGTGGAGGAAATGACGTGAGATAAAATTAACCTGTCAAGGAAACTGCAGCTGAACTGTTATCTATCAACGTTTCAACTGTGTTATGCATCCATAATGCGGTACGAAGGTATATGGCCATCGGCCGGTGTATGAAGTGCATTGACTGACTCAGAACATCGTATCGAGGTAATTGTTCCATTAGCATGTCATGCCAGTGAGCGCTGCAGCGTGCAACTTAGTACACTCAAATTCCCTGAGTCATCATCTAGCAGAAATCAGTCAGAAAAATAATAACAGAGTGATGCCCATCGTCCGAGATAAGCACCAATAGCCTCTCTGAGTGATTATTGTAATCACGCATGATATTCACGATTGAACACTTACGTGGTCCGCCCGTACGGTATCGATTTTCTCAATTTCATCGCTGAAGGTCATGGCTTCGTAGACGATGAGCTGCAGGAAGTCGCGTGGCGCAGACTCCCTGGCGAAGAAGCCAAATTGTTTGTAGACTAGTAGTGCGGCTCCAAGAAATGATTACTCCAGCACCAATTTGTCGGAGCGATCATATGGATAAGAAGGACGGGGGATATATGAATGAAGCGTACGAGGATAGCGCCAGTAGGGTCCAGCCCTGTTTGACATGCAAGTTTACGAAGAATCTGAGGTCACGAACGCCATCGCAATCCTCCAGCAGACATCGGAATACCTGGCAAGCATGATCACTTCAGGGTGCCCAACTGCTTGAAGCAGAGAGCCGTCCTACCGAATCCATTGATGAAAAGATCGTTTCGATGATTTCCCATAAGACCTGCACTTGGCTAGACTTTGATCGGAGGGCAAAACAATACAAGAAAAAGACAAATTTGAGGGCTGTTTGAATTGAGAGTTTATTAGGTGATCGCAAAGGGCCTTGGCGCGGACTAGTAGGACTACGTACCAAGCACAGCTGCGACTGCGATGATGGCCTGGATGTGAAAGCCGTTATCCTTCTCTCGAGTCATAATTGCACGGATGGATTCAACAATAACAACCAAGTTGACCGAAGCCATGCTGTGAGAATGTTAATCAGGGCTAAAGAGTTGAGAACTGGACAAACAGGGAAAGAAAATGATATTATTGCCCGCTGAGTGAACGGACGAATCACCGTAGACGATCGGACGTTTCCAATGGTTTAAAGTCGAGAGCCACCAACAGGCTACTTGTTAACATCCATCGACAGTGCTTTCTTGTGAGTCCAGTATAGCAAGACATTACTTTCAAAATCGAAAGTAGCGTCAATCCCTGTGGCGATGAGGGACAAAGAGGCGGATGACACAGCAGCATATACTAGTGCGGAATGATTAGCGAAAGCAACAGGGATATATTGCAAAGACATACACTGAAGTACGCAGAGAATGAAGTTGGCAAAAAGACTTGCCCAGACTGCAATCGTAACCTGAATGCGTGACCGGTTTAGCAGAGATGGGCAGCCCCACAGTACTTTCTTACAGAAGATGAAAATGTGCTTCAACTTCTCTCGCGTCTTGTGTATGTTCTTCCATTGGCTTCAGCAATGACTGAATGAGCTGATCATTTACCCTTCAGCACGACATCGAAATAATGTGATATCAGAGAAAAACTCACGTCACTTTGCTTTCTGTGAAATCTTTCGAGTCGTTTGCCAGTCTTGTGACGACGACGAAGCTGTAAGAGTTCGTCGTCCGTCTTGAGACCGACCCTGATCCTGTATGGGTCGGGAAGATTGTGTTTGGGTGCCACCTCGTTGTTTTCGCCCCTCCTTGATACTTGTGCGTTGGGGTTCTATAACGCTGTGAGTAGGCGTTGAAGGGCGTGTGCGCGTGAAATGGTCACCTCTGGTGCTTGCCTCAGGCTCACCGAAGCTGAATTGGAATTAGACATCTTCAAATACAGCGCTCAGTAATTTTTGCAAGAAGTGAAGATGTAATATTGCGAACACCCTTGCAATTGTCTACTAAGGATTTGATCCTAAGTATATATCAGATTAGGCGGCCGGAAAGTTCTTGGCTTATCTGAGTTTGGTTCCGTTTTTCCTGAGTCGTCAATAATATTAACCCAGTGAAAACAAGTAAGTTAGAGGTGGATATAAATCGAACCGGATAGATACGATATATACAAATTAAAGAGCATTGGCATGTACGTCGATGCAAACAATCCTATATTCTGAAGATGAGATTTGGTTTTTCATGTCTGCACGTCTGCAGCACTCACATTCCTGCATTTTTGCACGAACCTACACAACTCCTACATTGCCTGCATACTGGTCCGAGTTCAGGCAGAACTTCCGAGCCAAGCACAGCAACGGCGGCACATTCAGAATGTGGAAACCGTTCCTTCTTTACCTTATTTTTACAAGGCCCTTTCCCCTGAATAGTTGCTTGCATGGGGTTTACATAAACTTTGGAACTATTAACGCAATTGGTCGCCTGGGCGAATCCGATGTCAAGCTGCATCTTGATCTATTGCAAGAATATTTCGGCAGACGCAAGACTTCCAGGTAAGAGCAGCGGGCACTGTATCACTGCATTTCATATACCCCATAGTATCGAATGGTTCTGGGGAGAAAGTGCCGCGGAAATGCATATATATTATAGGCTCGATATGAGACATCACGCCGTGCGATTCTTCCGATCCCCGGACCCCAATGAAGTAGTGCCAGCAAACAAGAAAAGCGAAGACACAGAATGAGGACGCGGGACTCGGAAGAATGAAACCGCGCAGAGAGCCCGTGGTTTGCGCATAGACTATTAAGGTACTGAAGTCGGGTGAGTCGAAAGCGACATCTAAATCGAAGGAGACGCAAGAAACCCTCCCGGTCACGGCGTCACCTGGTGGTATGGCATTAGTAACCACTTCACTAAAGGCTATCATGCCTACCGTTAAATGAGCTGACTGTATAGCTAGGCTGTAGCGTCAATAACGTTGACGCGGGAGGAGTGTCACCATGATTGTATCAATGCCCACGGCATTTCGATAACTAGTATTTGTGAACCTGCGGTGAAGACATGCATACAATGTTAATCCATCACATTGACCCGTACGGTACGTCCTTCGAATTAAAATTGGTGCAAATTCGATACTCGACGCGATTTTTGGTGTGCCGCCGAGACTCGAGTGGTCGGCGGTCACTGGCAGCATCAAATTGAAAGGAAGGATTAATGACAAATTAATGATTAATCTAGGTGTCTTACTAAGTTAAAGTTACGTTAATTAAATCGTTACATAATATTGATACTTGCAATTGCGGAAGCTTGTGAAGTTCTATGTAACTCTTGATGTAACTCCCGTCTTGCTCCCGTTCGACTCATGGTACAGTGGACATGATGCGGCGGCATCTCCTGTATGTTACAATAGACAGATCTAGATCGATATCATGATACTGGCTGCTGCCACGTATTCCCTTCAACAACTGTGTCCTCGAGGTATATAAGCTCGAGCCTTCGAGCCCTCATCTAGGTCCCTCATGGTGCGGCAGTCATGGCGTTTCAGGGGAGCATGTTCCTCCGACAATTCACAATACTGTGCTGGAAGAACTGGATCGTCCTCTCTAAACATTCGCTCGTAAGTAAAATGCACTGCGGAACGTTCACTGCTTTGACCATGGCATAGTTGAACATCCTGCGCTGCTTGTTGTTGCCGATCGGATACGGAGGTACGGCCAACTTCCTCTCACATTCGTGAATATAGTACATACTTACAACAATGATTGTTAAGTTTTTCTTGCCGTCGCACAGACATTCCTTGTAAAGCCAAACAATGTAAGGAATGTTTTCGAATTATTCAAGTCCACAGCCTTACGTCCTTGTAGTACGGTTTTGGCTCTCCGGTCTCGGTCTATAATTTTCAGAATCGGTTTGATGGCTCTCTAGCCTTGGTCTGGGCTGATGGAACCAATGGTACTGGAACGCCCTCTGCGAAACAAGTCATGGCTCGCATCAGCAGTAACTTCACGCCAAATCAACTTCAAGCGGTCAAGCAGGTTGCGACACCCGCAGACATACCAGCCCAATGTCCACAAAACTTCAACATGTTCTCTCAGTGCTTTGCTGGTATCGCGTTCAATTCCCTTCCGATGAACGCTACGGATACGACACCAATTAATTACACCATAAGCGCCGATGGTGGACTTGCCTACATCAACGTATACAGTCATACCAGTGATTTCGAGACACGTATTTTACCGTTGCAATGGACATTAGATCAGGTATCATTTTCGCTTGCTCCCTTTTCCTTTCAAAGTGTTAATCGCTCACCTCAGGCAATCATTGAGCTTAGATCTGGACAGGGAGTACCCACTCCTATGGAATGGTCATATAATCGAGAGACCAACCAACAACAGGCCACGAATACGAGACTTAGTACGTCGTTTACATTCATGGTGTGATCGCGTACTGACATGTTCCTCTCTCAGGTTTCATTAGAGGCATCCGGACTCTTCTTGTCATAGCACTGTAAGTCCATCATCAACCGACAATCCTACAACTCTAACTTGGGATCTAGGTTTACTTGTTATATCGGGATTGCGTATCATCTTCCAGGGGCATTCACCAGTGAAAGAGCCAATCTTCTGACCAGCCACATGAAGGCCATGGGTTTACTGGATACTGCCAGAATAGCGTATGTCACCCCTCAAAAGTTTTCGTTAAACATCGCGCTTCACTGATTACTTATGGCATCCAGATCGTGGCATATTAGTATCTCTCTAGCATATCTTCCCGCATGGATTGCCGTTTCTGTCATATGGCACTACCGAATTTTCAGCGGTACTAATGTCGGCCTGGTGCTTATTGTGCACCTTCTATTGGGATTCTCGTTTGCCAGTTGGTCCTTCTTCGTTGCAGCTCCTTTTGGGAAGAGTCCTCAGTTTGCGGCTGTGGCAACTACATTCCTTGGTATCATGTTTGCTATCCTCGCGCTAGTCTTCAGCAGAGCTAGCACGGCTGCGGCGACTATTTTTACCCTAATCTTCCCCCCTGGATACTACGTCTTCGCGATCCGTGCCATATGTGGCTGGGAAAACCACCAGATTCCAACCAATGTCCTGAAGCCAGATCCGGATAGCAATTTAACTTTGTTGCCCTTGGTCATTGCTGCTATTGTACGTGGTGCATATTTCTCATGTACAATATCTTAACCTGTGCCTAGATTGACGTGTTCCTATGGCCATACTTAGGTGTCCTGCTCGAGAGAAGGCTCTATGACGCCAGAGAGCCGTCCTCAGGCTTTTGGTCATGCTGCCGCAGGCAGAAAAGGGCTGAGCTACCTCCGCATCCTGACGGAGTTGCGATTTCTGTCAAGAATTTGGGCAAGACGTTTTCCCCTTCCATGTTCCACCGGGAGAAGCGACCGGTCACTGCCATCGCGGATTTGTCTCTCAATGTTCCGAAGTCTGGTATCTTCGTTCTTTTGGGATCAAATGGGTGAGTTTTACTTTACCTCTGGCAGATTGGAAAGATTCCTAACAACCAGAGGATGATATAGCGCCGGGAAGTCAACAGCATTGTCAATCATTGGAAATCTCCTTGGGCCCAGTACCGGAACTGTGACCTTTGAGGGCGGTGTCTCTTGCCCTCCCCGTGGAACGCTCGGCATTGTGCCTCAGAAAAATGTGATATTCCCTGAACTATCTTGCTACGAAACTCTCTGCGTATGGCGTGCAGTGAAGCATTCTGCTCAATCAACAGACGAAGACTTAGAGCAATTACTGTGCGATTGCGATCTCGGCAAGAAGATTCATGCCAATGCCAGTACCCTCTCGGGTGGTCAGAAGCGCAAGCTGCAGCTCGCTATTGGACTTGTCGGAGGCTCCAAGATTGTCCTTGTGGATGAGTGTACATCCGGCGTCGATCCATTATCCCGCCGGGCATTGTGGAGGATTTTGACTTCTGTTCGCCTTGACCGGACCATTGTGTTCACCACTCATTTTTTGGACGAAGCTGATTTGTTGGCCGATAACATAGCCATTTTGGCTGCTCCAGGCAAGCTGGTAGCTGAGGGCACTCCTGTTGCACTCAAGTCAAACCTTGGGCAGGGATATAGCGTCCAAGTCATGTTCGACTCCCTTGATTTGACTGAGAAAGACCTTCCGAAAGCACCCTTGGAAACTTTGGATTGTATTCGCCAAGTTTGCCCCGAGTGCTCCATGTCACTCTCCTCGCCGAGTCAGGCGTCATACCACCTCAAGTCGAAGGATTCCGTGGTTGTGGAAAAGGTCCTCCGGCTGTTGGACAAGGAGTGCAACGCTCTCCACATCGCGTTCTACGATGTATTGGGGACGTCCATTGAAGATATCTTCCTGGATCTCATGGCCCGTCAAACTTGTAGCGCCTCCACCGACGGCACTGAGAAGTCCATTTCAAGTCCAGGTAGCGTTTCTGAGCCCATCCTAGTTGAGTTGACCGCCAGCCCATCTGCTCCACCTGGAGCTCTTCAGCTTACCGATGGGCGACCTCGTTCTCTTCTTAGTCAAGCTTTAACAATCTTCTATAAGCGTGCATTAATCGCCCGTAGGAGTTGGCTGTCACCCTTGTTAGTAGTGCTCGTCGCGGTTTGCGGTTCATGCATCCCGCTAGTCTACCTGTCCGGCCAGGAAAGAACATGTACCCTCAAGTTCAAGAACGAGACCGTCATTCCGCTGTACTTCCCCGAATCTCCTACCTATCTTTTGGCGTCTGGACCTGGTACCCAGATCTTAGAGTCACCCCCGAATATCATTGCGACTCTCGGAAAATCTGTCTCATTCCTGAAAACGGAGAACATACCTGACAATGCTACATTCGTCTCGACGATTAACCAGAACTACTTCGACTTGGCATTTGGTGGGATATCGATAGATCTGCAGACGGGTGATTCGTTGTTTGCATGGGAGGCAAGCCCGCCTGGTTTAACTGGTCCGACCATGATGAATCTGGTGACAAATATACTGTACAATCGGGCGTTGAACGCGTCTGGGAACGCTGCAAACACGCCGAGTCTCATTTACGCGAACTATGCCGCTTTCCCCCATCTTGCTGCAGGGACTCTGGTTGATATCAAGTGGGTGGCGTTCTTCGGAGCCGCTATGGTACGTGTTGTGCAAGAATTCCACATACATAGACTCATGTACTAATATATTGCTTAGGCTGTCTTCCCTGCGTTTTTCTCCCTCTATGTCTCAAGAGAACGAAGATCAGCCGTGCAAGCCATGCAGCTGTCAAACGGTCTTTCAGATCCAATTGGGCTTTGGATTGGCCATCTCCTGTGGGACTCAATATTCTCGGTGACACTGGCTACAATCATCATCATCATCATCTTCGCTACCACTACGAATCAGTTCACTGGCCTTGGTTTCTTCGTATGTTTACCTTTATTTTTTTTGAGCGTCGTCATTCACTGATACATCCCGATAGTGGATCATCCTCGTTTTGTATGGCGTCGTTGGCGCATTATTTGCGTACTGCGTGTCGTTGTTCATGTCGTCACCACTGTCCTCTTTTGCAGCAGTAGCAGGATACCAAATCGTCATGTATACTGTGAGCTCTCGCAATTTCTTTGGCGCACCACCACTAACGCAGGACTAGTCGTACTTGGGTGGATATCTTCTGACGCTGACTTATGCGATAACATCTCAATCCGGTACCATCATCACGATCATCCGTAAGGCGTTATGATATGTGCATCTGTGACCTTGCGTTTTAAACGATCTTGTCTAGACTTCACGCTTTCGGTGTTATCACCGGTGGCTAGCGTCGTAAGTTGCATTCCTTTCTTTGTGCAAACTAGCCTTCATTATGTCACAGATGCGTACGGCCTTTGTATCAGTAAATCTCTTCTCGCTGCTCTGCGACGGCATGACTCCTGTGACAACAGCATCACTTAGTGACATCATGCGATATGGAAGTCCCATCCTCTACCTCTTCGTTCATGGTTTTGTCCTGTTCGGTATTCTCGTATGGGTCGATTCTGGGTCAATCATCCCTTGTCGATTTTTCAATACCAAGGGACGGCGAGTGCGAATGGATGAACTGCGGGCCAACTTTGAGGCCAACAGACAAGATGTTGCCGCTGAAGCGCATGCGGTGGCACACTCCAGTGACG
>MU179326.1:115249-154633 GCA_016767475.1 Suillus weaverae | reverse complement strand
GACGCAGGTTTCGATTGTGGTAGGGCTGTAAGTTGCCCAAGTGTTTAGTTAGACTCTGAGACTGACTCGGTGTACTTTGACATGGACTGTATAATATATGTATTTGTTGATGATCAATGACTATTAATTGCAGTCATGCTTACCGCGCTGGTATCATCAGCTCAGGTTGCCAATGGCAATTGAAAGCGGTATGAGTGAGTCGATAGATGGAGAAACTCTATGCAGTGGAGAACCATAGGAAGAGACGAACCTTTCCACAATAATAAAGGTCTCTGTGGGTAAGAAACAGTAAAATATTACATATGCTCATAGCTCTGTGTAGGAAAGGCGATAAGAATATTAATATCTGAGTCATGGTCGAATGAATAAATACTATATTTGGGTTTCTCATGTGTATACGATCGGAGTTTCCTGTGAACGCCGCACAGCTTTCTTGGTAAAGCTGTGGCCTAATCCCAGAAACTTACCATCCACTTCAATCCAGTACTTGGCCTTGGTGCTGTGGCCCTCAAAGGGCAATGCTTCCATCGCCGCCGCCACCGTGGGACATTGCTTCCACCTATCTATATAAGTGAGATGTTGTCCTTCAAGCTTCAACCATTCATGTCTACCATATCCCCCGAGAAATCCCCCCAGCATTCGCATGAGACAATGAACGATTGTCTCACTGGACTCGGTGCGAAGGATCAGCGCGCATACGAGCGCGCTAGGCACCAGACAAAGGAGCGGCGGGAGCACGCGCAGGTGAAGGAGCGCAAAGAGAGGGCGGCGGCGGGAGTGCGAGCACCAGCGCTCAAGCAAGGGCACTTCAGCCGGGTTGCCAAGAGGGCCAGCATGGAGTTCTGGGATGGCGATGAGCCTGACTCTCGTACTCTCACTGGATTCGGACGCCCCGTTAATGTCGTACCAATGCTGAGGAACAAATCTGGTTTCTCCAAGATGGCGCTTGCAGATTTCGTGACGTTCAGGACCAAGAAAATATCCAAGGCACAAGGTATGGTGCTGCAAGATCTCGCTCATGACGATGCTGACTTGAAGTTGTGCGTAGATGTTGACTTTGAGGTCGTCCCGCCTATCCGTTCAGTCGTTGCTCTTGACGACTTTGGATACGACATTGAGATCAATGAGCCTTGGGAATTCATCTCTCTTGCCCCCGAATCGCCCGCTTGGAGGGGCCTGTCGTACGCTCAGGCTACTACTGCTTTGACACTTTAGATCATGTCATTGCGATTGACATTTGATTGGTATCATACCACATCATACCACACCCATTACGATTTAATTCATTCATCAATTGATTAACATTACGAACTCACGTTACATCTTCGAGCTCCGTGACGTATTGTCTTAGTCCTCGTTATAATTCTACTTACCGAACTAGGCGGTTTATTCCAACTTCGAGGATCAATTATTGGTATATTACGTCCTTGCAGAAGCGTGTACTGCAAGCCAGAACGGTTGGGCTTCATCAATATTTACAAAAAAGTTTAAACTCGTCGGAGTCATACGGTGAGTTACACTGAAGAAAGAGTTTCGGACAGACTGATCTGCTTCGAAATCGGTCATTGGGGGATACATGAGGACGTAGTAGTAATAGTTAAGAAAGATCTGATTATGACTGATCACATGAGAGATACAATTGCCCCGCAGAAAGAAAAGGCGTTCATAGTCTAGCGGGCTTATAGAAAGTAGCGGAGAGGAGAAAAATGGACGGAGTCACCATGTTAATGATGCGAGGAGTGTTCATGCATATACATTCTCTAAGTGAGTTTGCATCCAGTGACTTTAACTAGATAATGCGAGGAGTGATTAGCGGTTTTCCCCATGCTGAGTAACACGTGCAACACACCAGAACCATCAGGCTGCCCAATAGCGTACAACATCTCCATTGGATGGAACGCGAAGGACGTATGCCTAGGGATATAAGGCGTCGGCGGTCGAGAGGGATATGAGTTCAAGCCCGTCGGTAGGCTCAGCGTGGAGAGCGGCGATGAATCTGATATAGAATGCACCATAAGCCGCTGATGCCTGAAGTTGGCAGGAGTAAGAGCAGATGTTCTGCAACCTAGTCAGCTAACCGTTCTGCCTACAACAGGATCGCACTTACGTAGCAAATACGCCCGTCTGTGAATGTACATCGAACGCGGACAAGCCTGCATGGTGTAAGTCCCAAGCTTGAGCCGCTGTATCGGAGCCTCTTAAATCCCACAGACGGACTTCGCCAGCGAGGCTGCATTTATGTGAGCCCCAGTACAAACACTACATGGCTTTAGCTCACCTTGCAGACAAGAACTGACCACTGATGCGCGGGTGGTATTTGACATTCTGTACCCATGAGTGATGGTCATGATACGATCTAACAATAGCATCCTCTTCTTCTAGTCGACGATCGAAAACTTTGATGAGGCCATCGGCAAAGCCAACAATGAACGTAGACGACGAGCCCTGATCAGACGTGATAGACGTCACAGGACTCTCGCAATTAGTTTCGAGATCCTTTGAAGTCGTGAATAATTAGTCTTCACTACGAGGTATTACCCTCTCACCAGGACTTGAGTCTCCGTATGGGCATCCCATACACGGATGATACGAGAGTCGCCCCCGATCAACAGCGTGCCACCCGACTGTTTCCAATCTAGCACAAGGCCACTACCTCTACGCACCCGGATCAACTCATGCAGTGCACGGAACGAACTGACCATCTGCAGTGGACCTTGGTTCACTGTGGGGTCGTAATTCCGGTACAGACGCACGATGCCGTCGGCTGCACAAATGATAGGTATTTGAGATTACGAGGAAGTGAAGCACGAACCTGCACCAGTCATGATGATTCCCCCCACATCCTGATTGATTATGTGCAGAGACGTAATGCTCGTGCCTTTAGGATTACCATTGCAGAAGTAATTCAAGCGCTTGCGCTGTGTCCAATCCCAAACACTGCGGTGTGATTGCGTCAATACGGTCATTCCAGCACCGAATACATCACACGCAAACCTGATCATGTCGTTATCATTCGCGATAACTAGGTGGGGGTCGTACGCATGCATTGCCATGCACAACGGATGACTGTTCACGTGCAGGTTGGCTACAGGACGATCCCATCTTGAGCTCTCTGCGCAGCGTCAGCGTCATTTATCACATCGGGACACGGCACGCACCAGCAACTATTGCCTGTTTCTGCGTCTCCGTAATGACTTGTTCATTTCGCTGCTGCCTCCACACTTGATAATTGTACTGCACGCTTCCTGGCTCGTCTGCCTCCGTTTGCTGCAAAAAACAAAACAAAAAAGAACAATCAGCATCAAGCATTTAGAACCCACGAATATCACGTCGCACGTACCCGCATCTGCGGCTCCGTAAAGTACTCGCAACACCAAGCGAAGAACGAGCTTTTTAGGGGCAGTACATCACGCAGTCCATTACCGGTCCCACAGCCAAGCGGCACATTGCTGACATTCGAGTCCATAGAGAACGTGCTCTCGCATGGACTGTTCAGGCCACCGCCGGCACTACCCCCTGCGTGACCAAGTCCTGAGCCTGCAGAACGTCGTCCATGCGCTCCTTCCCGACGTCGTGCCCGCAAACGCACCATATCCTCCTCAACAAGCGCTTCTATCACATGGGACGGTGAGAAAGTCGCAGTCCCTGCAGTTGGCGACACCGGAGGCGAAGCCAAGTCTCTTTCTCTTTCCTTCTCCCGTGACGGCGTTGGCGGGCGTGAATAGGGTGAAGCATACTGTGCGATGTTGAAGTTGGGTGATGGGGGGCGAGATGCAGTGAGGACGTCAGAACGGGAGAGCGATGATAGTACAGGGCTTGGCGGGGCGCGTGCCTCATCACTGCTGGGGAAAGGGATACCCCCTGCAAGATGACGCAGCGTGTTTGCAAAGGATGACGTGCGCCGGAGTGTATTTGATGGACGGGACAATGACGGTGAGGGCGGGTGTTGCATCAGCGGTGATCCTTGTGCTGAGCTTACGCGTGAGTGCACGCCATTTGTACCAGCGGGCTTGTGATCGACGGGTAGTGGGGGGACGAGGTTAAGTTTCGCAAAAGGTGATGCGAGGAGCAGCGCAAAAATGTAGTCCATCACTGTCCGCGCGAGTGTCGCGACCTCATGGTACGGGTCGATTGTTAGTTCCATGAGCACCACGAAGATTGTAAAGAAGCTTGAGAGTAACACTCGGTTTTCTTCCCTCGAACCTTCGTCATCACCAAATCCGTCCAGCCATTCAGCGAGCGCCTGAGCTGTGACCTCCTCTTCCGTATGGTGATGATGAGTATGTGGTTCACCTGCGCGCCATCGCCGGTCCTCTTCCCAGTACATCCACGCACAAACGACGAAGTGCCCGCGCCATTCGCGCACGAGGCAGCTTATGAGCACGAGTAGCTCCTTGCGCACCATTGGACTTGCATCGTCCCTCACAGCAAGAGTGGCTCCAGTTGCAACGGCCACCTCCATCCTGAAGTGAATGCGCTCTTCAAGTTGATACTGAGTCCCAGTCCCAGCGCCGCCCTGACCTTTGCCCCCAGCCGCACCCATGAAAGTCGAAAGTGCGTATAGGACTGCGCTTCTGACTTCAGGCGAGTCATCAGACAGCATGAGAATGAGTTTGTCTTGAATCCCACGATCAACGCCATACACTTTGACCTCATCATTGGAGTCCCATATTTGCGCAATACATAGCGCACTCCACTGCCTCAGCAAAAAGTCGCCCTCTTCCAGACGCTCGGAGCAAGCGTCGAATACCCTTTCGCGCCAGCATGCCATCTGGCCATTATAGAAGTCTCTTGCAACGGCACTGAGAATGAATGCGCACATGGCCTTGTGCTCACTGCTGTTGGGCAGCTCGTTGTCTTCCTGCGTCGCCAGCACATTCGCAAAGTACTTGAATCCCCCGGTATTGTATAGGTCGACTTGAACACTGGGATCTACTGCGAGAATGCGTGCCCATATGAAGATCAACACAGGGCGCAGGTCCTGGCCTGCAGCTTGCAGTAGCTTTGAGATATATGGGAAGATTCCGATGGTGAGTACAAGGTTAACGGCCCAGGGTCCGAGGTCCACAAATTGGGAGAGGAGAATCAGCGCTCGAAGTCTGTGAGGCTGCGAGAGCAGGACCTGCAGGACGATAGGGAGCTGATCGGGGGGCTTACGCGGGACAAGATCAGCATCAGGGGAAGTAGTTCCGTTTACAACGTCAGGTGTGTCACAACGATCCCCACCGTTCTGGAGAGGTAGGGAAAGAGGACCACGCTTTGTTAGTGCAGAACCACCCCGTGAAATCCACACCTCGAACGCAGTGAGCTGGTCGGTAAAGAAGCGGCTCGGGATATACTGGTAGGGTTTCTCGGTGCTTGGAGCACCAGAAGACCCACGCTGACCGATGTGTCCCGAGCGCGCGCCCGTGCCAATAACGGGACTTGGGGGACTGCTGGGCGCGCCTGGAGTCTTCGCGAGTAGTTCAGGCAGTTGACGCAGACATGTGTCCAGTGCTAGATCCCATGCTGCCCAGAGTTGATGGGTGTTTGTGGCTGGAAGTGGAGGATGTGTCTGTGGGGTGCAGTGGTAGTTCTTCATGATGCGTTCTGCGAGCAAGAAATTTCGGAAGAGACTCGCAATGAGGAGGTCAGATCGGTACAGCCGTGTGAACACATCCCGAGGGAATGTAGTCCACGCGATGGTGTCTGTTATAGCGGTGAAAATCCAGTTGAGCTCGCCGAGAGGTGTTCGACGGTCCTTAAGGTCTCCTGGTAGCTGCATAACCATGTCGGGGGTAATGTTATTTGGGAGATGATGGGTCATGATGAAGTATCGCAGCGCGATGTCAATGGGAGAAGTCAGGCATGACGTGAAAACGTCTGCTGGCAGCTCCGGACATGTCGGAAGTTGCTCATGGGTAGCACACGCGGCGAGTTGAAGGGAGTTCATGTAGGGCTGCATGCCGTCCGCATAGCCCCCACGGGTGGTGAACGCATCCTGATCCCGGCGTTCAGCGAAGGTTATAAAATTGGAGAGCAAGTGCCCTGCAGCACTGCAATCCCATATATATACGCCTGGGCTGCCAAGCCAAGTCTGAACCTCCATAAGCGAGACGGGAATGTATTGGGTGTAGTTCCGGTTAAAGCACCAAAGCTCCCCGCTGGGGGTGGGCTTCGGAACGCCGTGACCGTTGTAGTAAAAACAAACTGTTTCGTCTTTGGCCTGTTTACGAAGAGTGATGCAGAAACGGCGAAGGTCCTCGTAGGAGGGATCAAGGATTGGTTTGTAAGGGATCTTGAGACTCAGACCCTCAAACTGGTGCTGAAGATTAGAGCCGATGGCTTCGAGAGCCTTATGAGATGGGAGGGAGTGAGGATTGACCCAGCACTCGAGCGCTGCGCAGGGATTAGTCTTGATGATATCTGGGGGGTCGACGTCGATGTTCAGACAGAGGACGAGAGCTGCATTGGCGGTCTTGAGCTTTCCTGGTGCACTTCCCCGCCATGGAAAGAGACGTGCCGAAGATGAACGAGGACCAGCATTACCACATGTGAGATGACGCTTTGCAGACCAGTATGGTATGATCGGAGTTGGGTCAGGCAATGTTGCATCTGATGCTGTTCTTAGTCCATGAGCACCATTTGTAGTGCGCGTCGACGATGGATCGGAAGTTGAGGCAGAGCCCCAAGCGCGCTCCGTGAGGACATCCGAGCCCATGTCTGAGCCCTGTCGCTCTCTGAAGCCCAGGAGGTCTATACCTGCATCATGTAATGTGAATAAGAATGAGAATTAAAACAAACCTTGAACATTCCGACCGTTTTGCATGAAAGCAGAAGTAAGTAGTGATAGTAGTACGTACTATGCCAGTGATTGAGGTCCATGGACTTTTTACTAATAGACCACTCGCCACGTGACATGTACTTGTCATGCAAGACGCGTTTAGCAGACTTAGACTTGCATACTGCAGAATCCTTACCATTACTTTCATTCGTTTAATTTTTTAGATGGACCCGCCAGTGGGTGCGCTCGTCGAAGTTTCGGCGGGGCGTGGAATAGTGCGGTTTGCTGGCGCCACGTCTTTCTCGTCGGGCAAATGGATTGGTATTGAGCTTCATGAGCCCAAGGGCAAGAACGATGGAAGCCTTCAAGGCCTCACCTATTTCTCGTGCAAGCCAAACCATGGCGTATTTGTTCGTCCAAGTCAGGTCAAGGTAATTAATGCCGAGCCTGAACCGCAGCCTCCTGTGAGTCCGAATAGTTGCTTTCCCAGAGCCACCCTGACCTGGCATGTGTTCATAGAAAACACAAGTCGCTCGGACAGTCATGGGTCATCAACGCACCCCTAGTACTGGCGTTTCGCGTGCAGCGTCACTGCGTTCAAATGGCGCATCAGGGTCTTCTTCCCGGTCCTCCAGTCCCGTGAAGGCCACCCCTTCCGCCTCCGCCTCCACTTCCGCCTCTGCTATAGCTAGCTCACGCGCTTCCCGTCTCACAGCCCCCTCATCGCCTGCGAAGCGCATTCCATCTCTAACTCTCCAACCTCGCAAATCCTTCCCTCGTCAACCATCCGCGGAATCCTCCGCTCCTCAGAGTCCCGCCTTGCAGACCCCTAGGATCGGGTCGTCCTCCTCACAGGAGGCTCTTGTCCAGGTGCAAAGAACATCCTCCCCACTAGCCCTTCCACCACAGAATGCGTCCGTGGAGCCTCCACCACCACCCTCGCCTGTCGCGCACACGTTTCTGCAGCCCCCTGCACCAATCGAATCTAGCCTGTCTCTAAACGGTACGAAACTTGTACCATCACCTTCCATCTCCCGTGTCCCCTCGCATGAACCTACATCACCCATAACTGTAAGTCCACGCGCATATAACCTATATTCATGAATTTCAAACAAAAATTCTAGCGTACCGAAGATTCTGCCATGCATGCGAAAATACGCGTACTGGAAGCAAAACGTGCTGACGATGCTCGGCACATTCGAGAGCTTGAAACTCGCCTCGCAGACGCAGAGTCTTTCGTTGCGCTGCGCCCCAAACTTCAAGCTAAATTACAATCCCTCCAGTCCGAACTTATTGCAACGAAACGTGCATTGGCAGATGCAGAGCAACTTGCCAATTTGGGCGAGACAAGGGGCGCGGACTCACAAGAGCAACTGGAAATGGCGATGTTGGATAAGGAAGTTGCGGAGGAGAAGGCAGAATTGGCGGAACAGGAATTGGAGGAGGTGAAGGAAAGGCTTGCTCGTGTTGAAGTAGAGCTGGGTGTAATGAAAGAGGGTGGTGGTTAGTATAACGTGTTGGATTTGGGACTTGGCTGATGAATTATTTCTTGTAGCGTTGGGCGGAGATGGTGATTCAAACGCTAAGACATCACTCGCATATATCCAGCTTGAGAAACAGAACGAGCGATTGAAGGAGGCGCTTATACGGTGCGTTATGTTTATTGTCTTACAATGAATTCTTCATGACTGGTGCGTTGAAATAGTCTTCGCGACATGTCGCAGGAGACCGAACAAGAACAGCGCCGCCGCATAGCAGAGATGGAGAAAGACATCACCAGTATCGATGACCTGCAAGGCATGTTCATTTAGTACCTATCATTCTTGATCGTCACCATCCTCTTCACCCCTTTCCTTTGCCCCCCCCTCGAACTTGATCTAAAATGACGTCCTGAATAGGCCAATACGAACAAACACTCATTAAGCTTTCCAATGCGGAAACGCAGATCTCGTCGTTACAACAACAACTTGACGATGCACTAGGAGCAGAGGATCTGCTCGTGCAGCTTACAGAGCGGAATCTATCGCTTTCGGAGGTGTGTATGGTCTCTCTGCCCTTCCCTCCTTTGTTTTAAAATATATTTTTCATCCTACAATGTCACCTACTCTTGTTTGCATTCGCTCATCCTCCTCCCTAGAAAATCGAAGAACAGCGCATCACAATAGAAGATCTCGAGGCCCTCAAGGAACTCACAGACGAACTCGAAGAGAACCACATTCAAGTTGAGCGTGAGCTCCGGGACGAAATTTTAGAGCGCGAGAAGGACCTGAGAGAGGAGAAAGTCAGAATTGGGTTACTTGAAGATATCGTGTCAGACGCGGACGGGACGATAGCGAGGTTTAGGGAAGCCGTTACAGATATGCAAGGGTGGGTTTCTTATTACTTTCGCTTCAGTCGTTTGCCTTCGCGGAAGTCATGTTGATCCACTCACCAGCGAACTCGACTCCATGCGTTCAGCGACGCAAACAGCGCAGCACGAGTCTGCTACGGCTGCGCACCAGACTGCAACGATGATGTCGCTGAATTTGAAACTCCAATCCTCGGCGGCGAAGAACCAAGCAAGGGCAGTAGAGTTGGAGATCAAGAAGCTCGAGGCGAGAGAGAGAGGGGAATTGTTGGGAATTGTGCAGGTGGGCTTCATTTTCTGTTGTTTTGGACATTACCCTCCTCTGTTCATTATCTTTTCTTTCTTTGCTTTCCGACTTTCCTGTTTATTTTCACCCCCTCCCCCATTTTTTTCATTAGTTACATTTATTCCTCATCAAGAAACAGAAGCTGTCTGCAAGGCAATGCTCGTATGGACTCGTGATTATGACGCATTCCTGCATTGCCGTGTCTTCGGTTTATGACTTCATTCGTCTGTCTCCTTTCGATTTCTTCATTCTTCTCGTCCTGTCTATCATTTCCCCTTTATCCCCTTGGTTCCCTTGTGTTTCTTCACTTATTCTGATCCCTCCTCGACTTGCACCTTCTCATCGACTAACTTCTCGCTCACTTTCCAGCCTTACCTACCTCAACAATATGTCGAGTCCGACAGCGACGCCACAAATTGCTATCTCTTCTTCGCACGCCTGGGGTACAAAACCGACCTCATCAACACTATCGTGGGACTGGCTCACGGTCTACCCGACGCACTCAATGGTGTCGTCTCGGAAACGCTTGTTGGAATATGTGAAGTGCGTTCGTTTTCTAACTTTCAACAGCGGCGCTTGTAACATTCATTCACCAATAACAGATGCGTGGCCGTGCTGCGTCCTTTTCCACGCTCTGCAAACGCTTCGCTACCATCCTCAGGCGATGTGACCCCACGTCATTCCTCAACATCGGGCGCATATACCCTGAGATTGCTCCGATGGAGAAACGCATCGATCTGCACATTGATCTTCTCCGACGAGATGAGTTTAGGGAGATGGAATTCGTCAGTGACGTGCTCAAGTGCGTTTAGCCTTCAATCCGATACCTTACTACTTTCATTTCCCTGCCTTTTCATGTCGACGAATGGGAAAATGCTTACTTCTGACATAGGATGCTAGCCCAATTCGACCATCTGGCAGAGACTTATTTCGATGGGTTCGAACAGGATCTAGGCGAACGCGAACTCGGATATGCACTTTCATTTGATCATGACCTCGATGTATTTGCCGCATCTATCGGGCTCACGAAGACGTCCGTTGCTGTCATTCTCAATGACGAGGGTACGTGACACTGTTCCTCTCTGTCACGATGTCGCTTACACAAACTACTCCATAGATGTCGTCCTCGAAATGGGTGGCTATGATCCCGAGGAAGAGCTCATCGAGCCCTTGCAGAAGCTTTTGGAACAGTGCAAGAGCGCCAAGGTGCTGTCCAAGTAAGGTGGTTTGTTGCCTTGCGAATATATGCTGAGTGGTTGGCAGGAAACTTACGAAGCGCCTTGACGACGTTATCCAGGAGTCTTCAGCACTCAAGTCACATCTTGTTCCGCAGCTTAAGACTCTCAGCAATGCAGTTCCCGAGTTAGTCAACTTTGGTATCTCTGTTAGTATTTTCGCCCCTTTTTTTGAGGATGATTGCTGATTTGTACAATTGTAGCTCGCCCAACAAGTAATTCCACACCTTAGTGATGCCCGTAGCGCCAAGGCTCCGTTCCAGCTTGCGACAGTGTTATCGTATGCCAGGCAAACTGCAATGACAACTGTCGCCAAGGGCATGAAACCTGGGACTTCGTGCTTCGAGGCGGTTGGTGAAGCTATTGCTCAACTATCGGCGGAGTGCAACAAGTTACTCCCTTTGGCAATGGAACCAGAGAGCGTATTCAAGAGTAGGCCTCTTTCAACTCTTATATTTGTCGATATCATGCTAACGATGCCCAAGTCTCCGGCACGCCACCATGGGTCCTACGAATTGAGGAGATCAAAGCCAGCATGGCAATCAATGCCGAAGCCGAGCGCAAAGCTGCACAGCTGCAGGAAGAAATTCAGGGACTTGTGCGGAGTCTCAAGACGAAGGACCAAACGATACAGGAGTCAGGAGTCAGGATAGAGCACATGGAGCGGCGCATGGAAGCGGCCAAGAAGCAAGCAGATACCATTGGAGATCTTGAGATTGAGCTCTCGAAAGCACGCAAGCAGGAACGTGCGTACGAGGAGGCAATGGAGCAACTACAGGCAGACTTGGATACGTTCGAGCAAGACAACGCGAAACTAAAGGCGTTAGCTGCGGGTTCGGAGCGACAAGGTGTGTTTGTTTGCATCAGGGTCAATCAAACAGTCCGATAACTTGACGTGTTCAGCTGCTGGCGCACAACCTGTCGATTCAGAGAATGTCCCCATGGAGGGCAATGTGGAAACATCACACCTTCTGGAGCAGGTCTGTGCAAGTCCAGAACCATATTATTGTTGTTGTTCTGACACTCACATAGATCGAGGCTCTTCGTGGCACCGTCCGTTTCTTGCGCACAGAGAACTCGTATCTCAAGGGGCAAGACCTGCTCAAGGAAATACAAGCACTACCACACCTCCCAGAACCTATCAGCCGCATACGTACACCTCCACTGGACCCCTCAGGTCAGTCCGACACAGACGAATCCGACACAGAACTCCCACCCGCTCCTCCTACCATTCGCTCGCTCGCCACAGAAACCAAGGTTCTCTACCGGGACGTCATCAAATTCTCTTCATCGCCTCGTGTTGTCGATCTGTCCGCTCTTCATGCAAAGAGAGCTGAGAGCGATTGCAAAGGAGGGAAGATGTGGATGCGGAGGAAGGCTAGTCCTGCTCAGCAAGTCCTTGATCGGAAGATAGAGGCCGAGAGACTTAGCAGGCGCGTCAGAGGCCTGTTGGATCGTGCAAATGCGCTATGAGGGGTTTCATTAATGCTTCGCTTCATTTTTTATGTTACTTTATTAGCTAGGTTGTATACCCTGCATGACTTTGCTATGCATTATGGAGAGGAGATAAGGTAGGAAACATCATGTACATGAACAAT
This sequence comes from Suillus weaverae, assembly GCA_016767475.1. NCBI lineage: Eukaryota > Fungi > Basidiomycota > Agaricomycetes > Boletales > Suillaceae > Suillus > Suillus weaverae. Next base: position 142,404 of record MU179326.1, on the reverse strand, counting down.
CAATATGAGTATAAGGACTGATAATTTGTGACCCTTAGATCTACACGATGATCAATTATGATTACGGAGGAAAGCTCGCCCGCCAAGCGCACTCGCTTCAAGTAGATTTGAATTTGTTTGTATTACTTAGGTTCCAAGGCCTTTGCCAAACAACTCCGATATATGCGACTCATCAGGCAGCAATTTAACCGTCAATCCTCCAGATAACATGGCTGACGAATTTGATCTTGAAGCGCTCGTGCACTTGGAACAGACGTTGGCTTCATTGTTTTTTGTAATTGACAGATCTCTCTGAAGAGCAAGTCTCAGGTTCTACGACGCCGGGTACACTGACGGCTTTGCCCATGGACGTGTTCATGGGCTGATCGAAGGCCGAGCCCTCGGGCGCGAGAAGGGCTTTGAGATATGGGAAGAGATTGGATTTTACGAGGGCTTTGCTACCACTTGGCAAGCAATATATGCAAAGCATGGACACAACGACCAGTACGTCATGACTTATCTGCATGCTTCTTTATCACGATGACCTTTGAACTATTGCAGACGTGCGATGCACCACATCAAGCATCTACTTGATCTTGTATCACAATTCCCACAAATAAATCCCTCTACCGCTGCAATAGCATCTGGCACCACGGAAGAGATTGATATTTCGAAGCTGCAGCGCCAGATTCGATCGCGATACAAGGCGTTGTGCGCATCGCTCGGTATAAAGCCTACGTTGCGGGCGGTCGATGCAGAATCTACTGAGGATGGTGGTATTCAAAGTGCGGATCAGCAGAAACAAGTGTGGAAATTAGAAGAAGATGCAAAAAGACCGACAATGCAAGGACTAAGTTTTTGAAGAGGACTTCAGGAATCAGGATGCACCCAGGGTCACGCTTTCGCGCACGAGAACACTTACATGTGGATGTCCATCCCAAGGCAAGTCCGCCTTGCCGTCGAATTTTAAATTTCTCTTATTCTCGCCAGATCGTAGATGACAGCAGTAAATCGTATTAAGAGCTCGGAAATTTGACCAAGTAAGCATAGGTAATACAGTGGAGGCAAATTAAACGCTCGGATCTTTGTCCGAGTAATCATACTAGATACTCGAGATATCTGATACATGGGCAGGCGATAGCGATGAACAAATTTTTTATACAGTGGTGTCCCTCGAGTACGCAGAACCAAAAAAATGTCGCGTGAGTGGCATCACGTTAATACGAGCAGCAGCCCCCGTTCGTGCCGTTGGCGCCGTTCGCTCCATTGAAGGCTGGCTTGCTCATCGGGTCGTTGGTTCCTGGAACATCCATGCTCGGGTTCTTCGTGAAGAAATTGTTAGGTTTGAACAACAAATTAACGTGCTCAACTGGCATGCTAAGGGAGAGTTAGGCGGCCGGACTCTACTATGCAGTAAGCGGTACTCACACAGGCCAATCCTCAGGGCGAGGAATGTGAGTCGTGCCTACGAAAGAGGGGGAATATCGTTAATCCAATGCTCAAAGAATGTGAGCAAGGGTACAACGCACCGACAGTCAGGTAGAGCACGATGTCCTCGTTCTCGATGCTTCCGTTTCCATCTTTGACCCATCTGCCAACAGAGTCCTCAGGCTCCTCACGAGTCTGTGGGACGTACTTTCCACTTGGCCACATCCTGCTACCATCTACACCCTCCTTATCTCTTATAACCCACAACGTCTTGTGAGCAAATGAAGCACGACGAGCAACCCAGGAGTCAGTATGCGCCATAAGTGGAAGCACACCTCCCTTCATCATGATAGCATAACTTGCGGCCTTGCCTGATGAGTCATGCGTCCGTGCTTCGTTCGTGATGCGCCAACGACGTTCACGGGCCCAGTCGAAATCGCGCGCGCCATCTTGCACTTGAGACTTGAGCACCTTGTCCTTCACAACGAAACCGTTACCCGCGAAGTTCTCTTTTGAGCCAGTGGGGGCGCTGAGAGGGACAATGTCGGACTCGACGACGGAGTTGTAGAGGCCATCGATCATCGGGTCGACCCGAACAGAGAACAGGTGCTGGTGGTTGTGTGCGTTGATGTTCTTAGCAATAGTCGTACCGTAAGGGTTGGGCTCGTCTTGGCCAGCGATATACACCTGAAGAATACCGGTAAGACGGATCTCAACTTCAATGTTACCGTCTTGATAAAAATGATAGTTCCAGATGTACTCTGATAACAATAGGAACCTCAGCCACCACAAGCTAGATTTGTGTCCCGGTCAACGTACCGTAGTTTGCAAGCGTGCAGACCATGCTGACGACAAGACGCCTGCTACGAACTGTCTGATGACGGCCGCCAGGACGGTAGTCAGTGTGCTTCCAAAGAACACCAGCATCTTCCTCGTGAATACATATCGCATTCTTGATTATAAATGGAGTCCCAGAATGTGTGATATACGTGCCAGGCTGGAGGAGGACCAGTAAGACATCATCGCACAAAGTAACAGTCATGGATACGTACGAGGTAGTGAATCTGTCCAAGACAATCACAGCCTAAGGAAAGCTCGTTTGCCATCGTTCCCATGCCATATTCACCACTAGAACAACTTAAGACACCAATCAACAATTGTTCGGAAGACTACTCACCTGTCAAAGGCGAATTTGCGAGGATGGGGAAATTCCGGTGCGCCATATGGAACGACCATCTCTGCAAGCGACAGACGATACATGATAGGACGGATTTCGCCGTCGTCGTTGTATGTAATTGTCGAGAGCGCGATACCCTCGCGATGGCTGAATCCTGCATGAATGTGATCTCAGATGAACAATAAGGCTGAGTATTGCAAATGACGAACCAATGTGCATCTTCCACTTTTGCCACTCAAGCACATTGCCATCCATAGTGAATGACACGCCTTCGGGCTGGAGAACGTGAAGAGGCTTGATATCATCACGAGGCTTGTGAGTCGGGTCCGACTGGAGGAGATCCGGTAGGAAATCGAAAGACTTGAGAGGAGGTGGAATACGCTCTCGCTTTGACTCGGTGAAAGAGTCTTCGGACAATGGACACGGTTCTGTACTCGAGACGCTCAACTCTGCAGAACCGTCCTTGGCCCTCTTGTAGGTCGGCGGAAAGTCAATCTGGACAACCTTCTCTGCGAGGGAGTCGATGACTACGACAAAGTCCTGTAGTCACATATCTTAAGCCGACAAATTCAGAAAGTGAATGAAAGGACTAACCAAGGGGTGTGCATAAAGGTTCTCATGCTCAGAGTAACGAGCGAAGACGAAAGCTTGCTGCAAGCGAGTGTGTTTCGGGAAGCGATCATCATAGCCGATGGCCCAGCCGTCAGCATAGATTTGTTCGGGTAGCACTCCTACGAGAACAGTGAGCAGAATCCCAGGTCACACCTAGTCAACACTTACCAACTTCTTTCGCGAGGGCTTGTACTGTAGGATCTCTGCGCACAACGTGCTCACAGAAAGCGAGCTCCTCGGGAGAAATCTGAGGTTCTGAGCCCTCTGCGACTAACCCGCAGGTATCGACGTTCCATGTCCCATCTTCAAGAGACAGGATAGCGTTATATGTACCCCTATGTTACGATAAGTTGTCGTGTGATCACGATTATTGTGCAAGACAACGAACCCGTTGACTACATCCAAGAACTACGTAGGCCCGTCGCCAGTTAGAACAAAGGCGTACAACGTTAAGAGCGTTGTAATTACGTACATCACTCTCGGCTTTCCTCACGATCGGAGTGGGCGCTTCGGGCTGGCCGCCCGGTGTAAGAGGGATCCCTAGTGCCGCAAGCACAGCCCTCTTCGGAGGCGGGACAAGAGTGCAAGTGATGAAGCGAACGGCCTTGATTGGAGTATTTGCGGTAGTATGAAGCCGGATCGCCAGAGACACTGCATTGATCTAGAAGAGGGAATGAGGACACGTTGAAGGCAGAAAGCCAATCAATCACTGACCTCATCTGCTGTCAAGGGGTCTAGGGGGTGTTTAAACTTGGTCGGCTTTGCTGTCACGGGTGTGTGGACCGTCGTAGCGGTTGCAGGGGAGGCTGAAGGAGCCATATAGTGACAAAACGGTCGGAGCACGGAAGTATTGAGGCTGATAGGCCACTGGGGGTCGAGATATGGGAACACTGCCCTTCTTATAGGTCAGTAGAACTTGTAATTATTAGGTTATGGCTTATCATACGAGAGTAAACGGGCACGATGCAGCCTGCAAGGGGACCCTTTCAAGAAACGTGTCTTAGATAAGATATCACTGGGAACATTCCTGATGATAAGGCGAACTAGTGGCGAGAGTGTGGGTCAGAGAAGGCGCTACTATGATTACACTAAACCGGATTGAAACCGGATACCGAGAAACTCACCGAGCATTATGAATTGCCAGTGATATTATGGAGCAGGAAAGATCACGGTTCCACATACCAGCCACCAGTTTGAATCCTAAGCACTGAACACTATCAAACCATGTAACTTTGCTGCATCATCTCAACTTAATTTGTCATGGGCATATCCAAAGAAGACACCGTCACCAGGTTCTACGAGTAGATCAATGTGAACTCGAACCGTGGCCCGCCTCGGATAAGAGTTACCAAGCAGGAACGGGCGTAGGTCTCGTGAGCAGTGCTAAGATAGTGGATATCCTGAAGAAGAACCCAGACATGGACCCAGAGAAGAGAGGTATGTGGTACCCCACTTTCCCAATTCGTGACCTTGACCGTGTTAGGGCGATTTGAATCACAGGCGCAAGGTGGTCGGGTGAGAGACGAGCTCGGGCGTGAGACGCCATGGGATTGGTGTCTACACAGCTACAATAGCTGATATCTGGCGCAAGAGGATCATCTCAAAACCAAAGAAGAGCTCGCCAATATATACAAAGAGCACCATAAGGCAAGGCTTATTCTTATGTGCCTCGGAGGCGTAACACTGAACCTGAGGCCTGCCAAAGCCTCGAAAACTGGGGTCATGTGAGTGCCGTGAAATGCGGAGGCCACTCAATTACCCATCTTTACGTTGGACACTTTTACAGGATCCGGTCAAAACCCTCGAGGAAGAAGAGGGCGTCCTGTGCCATAATCAGCCGGGTGAAATGTTGCCGCAAGAAGCAGATCACGGGGCTCCGGAAAGGGTGGAAAACACAAGCGGAGCGATTACGACGAAGAACGCTTGACTACCAAGAGAAAACGAGACACCACTGCTGACGGCAGGGCGAATCGGTCGAATGGCGATACCGAGGAAGAAACTGGTGAGAAACCGGGGCAAATCCAAGAGTCGCCCATGCAAGTCACCCACCAGGAAGTCTGCCAGAAATCACAAGGCTGCGATGAGAAATTACTAGCCTGCAGACGCGCGCTTGAGATGTTTTGTTATCTTGAAACCAGTTATGAGCATTAATTTTCCGTCTACAGCGGAAGTGGAGAATGCCTTCTATCTCTGCGATGACAAGCGGTGACCTTGGCTTCCGAGTCGGCGCATGCTCGGCATATATACTAAAATAAAGCCAGAATGTGCCACCGTTTACGCAACTGTACCGCTAACCCGACTAGTACGTTTCTCGATGTGTGATGCTTGAAGAGAGGTGTTTCAACCTTTGCTTCAAGAGAGAGATACATACGTGGAGGCCTAATGTGAGGGACGTGGTCATTGAACCATCCCTACGCCGTATGCTCAGCACTGCTGACGCTGGCGACGTCTCTGCTGGGATTAGAGGCGTATCTCTCGTCAACAGCCCACTCAAGACCAAGTGAAGGAGGAAGCTCGATATCGATGGATGATATGGGTGGAAAAATGCAAGCATATGATGTCTCCTGGATCAAGGGTTAACGCGGCCAGTTAATTCGGTGCCTTCACACCGCCATGATCCATCTACTGTGAGATTTGCGAGATTCTGCGTGATCGTTGAATCGTTGATGCACGCTCGTTGTGGCAGGAGACATCGGAATGAAGTTGGATCGTTTGTTTTTAGAAGACAAACAAAGTTGACAATCATTGCAAAACGCTAAACCTTTCGAAAGATCGTTCACATATTGAATACGCGAGCTGCATCTGAGATTTGTCTGAGATCGTATGTTATGTATGAAGCCGGAATCACCTCTGGGTTCGAAGGATTGAGTGCAAGCAATAGGCTTGTATTCAACAAGCAGTTGGCAAGCGCATGCAAGCGAAGATGCGTTAATCAACACCGTGAGAAATATGGTCCAAAGTAAGGAATTCTTGATTAGTTGGTGAAAAGAGCAGTTGGAGCTGTCAAGCGACAGGCTACTGTTCCATCTAGTTTCCAAGTTCATCCAGACCGTCGCAGACGATGTCCAAGCAGGGACCTTTGCCGTCGGAAATGGATTTTATTTCCAAAGACGATACCACACTGCTGCACGGCGTGCAAGTCGAGTCTATAAAGTTCATTACCCAGGTCATAACGTCTTCGGCTACTACTAACTCGACTGGACTTTCATCTACATGCGACCTTTTACCTTCGGAGGCGAGCCAAAAGAAAAAGAAGAAGAAAAAATCAAAGAAGCCAAAGACTCATGAAAATATTAATCCTCCGGTAAAATCATGGGCAGCTCCTTCACCTGACTTCGAGCGCGCTTCTGTGCTCTGCATTAGTAGAAACAAGCATTGGAAATATATTAGCTCTTACCACGTAATTGTGCTATCTATCTCTCTGAGGTGGTTGAACTGATCCTATGCGTTTTATACCAGGGCCCATGGCTGCAACTTCCATTAGAGTTGCTGGAATCGTTGCTTGTCCTCAATCTTGACCCTGCTACCCTGTCTTCGTCGGAAACACAGCTACCTGCTCTTGCTTATTCGTCTCAAGCTTCACTTGGAAGCATTCAGTCGCGACCGACACCACGTCCTCGCGACCGCGACCGCATAGTTTATTCACTCAAGGATAATACCCCGCCGGAATCACCGGGTAACACTTTCACCGCATTGCCGACGCCGTATGTTCCGACCTCACAGTCAGTTTCGTTTCCCCTGCCCGCCCCTGGTAAAGCTACTCCGCCGCCCATTGACCCTGGCGTTTTTCGAAACGTTGCAGCGATTCGGAGGCTCATAGATGAGGCTTCTGAACTTTCCGTACGCGCATCTTCTGGTCTCTCAGCTGCTGCTCTTGGCTCTATACGCACACCAAGCAATAATGCTTGGGCTTCGGCTCAAGGGCTGGGCTTTGACGGTTCCAATAACATCGGCGGAGGCAGGAATGTCGCTATGAGTGCGATGCGTGTGCATAGGCTCAGAGCCCTTGCTGTTCAGAAGCTTGCGGCTGCTTACAAGGCGGATGAAATTGCCAGTAGCGTCATGGTAATGCAAGGAGGGAGTGTATTTGACGATATAGCTGAGAAAGTTCTCAAGTATGGTATGTCCAGGAGGCTCCCATCAACGGGTCTTTCATTGGGACGCAGCGCTAAACCTGCGACTCACACACAGATCCCAACGACGCTGATGCACGATATGTGCATTTCTTCCATGAAAAGATCCCCTCCCGGTTCGTGCAACGCATATATGATTCTTTGCCTGACTTTTTAAATTCAGTTCCAATAGGCAACTTGCGGACTCCACATCAACGCAAGTGCTTGATGAGTTGATTGCAGTCCATCCTCAGCGACTGGAATATCATCGGACGCGTGGAATAGTCCACTGTTTCCGCGACGAATATTCCTTGGCGACAAAAGACTTTACTCACGCTTTACGAGAGTCCCGTGCGGCGCGAAAAGCGCGTGCCGCACATCAAGATTTAATATCCTCTCGCGAGCTTCGGGGGAAAGCTACTAAAAAGAAAAAGAGCCCCAATAAAATCTACGGACAGGCACCTCCTAGTGGTACTAGTGCCGCTGCGAATGGGACCAATATCGAAGGGATCAATGGGGAGCCGTTACTTTTACATCCTTCGGTTTTGCCTGATGCGCCAGACCCTATCGAACCGCAGTTATTATTTTTGCGGGGGGCGGCGCATTTGCAGCATGCTGTGTACCTTATTGAATCCGCAGTATTGCGGCTCGAGGGCGTCAGCAAAGTTAATTCATCCCTTGATGGAGCTGAGATGCGCCTTTGCTACCTCTCTAATGGCCGCTACGGGGGAGTCGAGATGGGGAATCCCGACGGACCCCTGGGGCGCAGTGATGGCCCCAAGGCCCAGGCATACCGGCGAGTTCTGACAGATGATGGATTTCGTGAAAACATTCACTCGCTCCTGAAGAAGAGCTTGCGTGATCATGAACGCTTCCTCTCTCATTTTGACACTTTAGAGGGTCCTGCACCAATGCAAGCAGATCTGGCCAAAAGGGTGGAGGTTGCCTTCCTTTTAACTGAACTGGTGCGCCCAAATATCCATACGTCAACTGCTGCTGGCCTCGCACACGTCGACTCCATTCTCCCACCAATGTTCACCACCTATCATCCCTTACTCGTGGAGTCCCATTTCAGTATCCTTATTTGCCAACTTATGCTCGCCGAGTTACCTTCTCTCCTTACCACTTTCTCGCGGACTGCAGTCGTTGTAGACGGGCTGGAGGGATACCCTGTGTTTCTACCTCCACGGTCGATGGCTCAAGCTGAGTTCATTGAGGTCCTCGAACGCCTTGCTAGTGGATGGATGCCAGGCGTACAACCTCATTCATACGTACAGGGTAAGAAGGCGACAAACCGGCTTGCAATTGAGCCCCCGCCGCCCCCCTCGCCGCCCATGTCTTCGATCGATTCCATGTCCACATCTTCTGCGGACGCAGAATCTTACCCTGCTTTCACATCTTTTTCAAACACATGTCAAATCCCGTCGGGTTCTTCATTGCCCACCAACGGACGAAATACCCCTTCTAGTGCATTCAATGGGAGCCGCGAGGCTCTTCTAGAGGCATTAGACTGTGCCAGAATATTGCTCGTCCCTGTAGCTGCAAGGCAAAAGGAACGTGCTGAGAAGGCAGCAGCGGAGAAAGTCAAAGCTGGGAACAAAAAGAAGCCGTTAAATTTCAACATACCGCTGCATGGCCCACGAGTGGAAATCATCCTTGCGTGGTTTGCAGCCGTTCATCTTGTTGAGCTGGAGAGCGTTGCCTGATATCACACCCGTGACGGAGTCTTGGTTTTGATGGAGAGACAGTGTATTTTTTGGTCAGGCACACGCCGTAGTCTACCGAGATGCCAACTCGATCTACCAGTATGAAATCAAGCGTAAAATAACAATAGTTATTTCACAAACGCTGGATCGCCCACAATCGAGATGAAACGCCACAGCATCGAGAAAAATGCATGTATACCGCACGACTAACACATCTCAGTGTTCCTTCTTTTCTTGAGCCGTGCTAAAATCGCGCAATTCCTGTCTCGCCTGCTTTATGAAACGATCGAGATAACTAAGTATCCACGGTGTGGCTAGAGTCGCGCAGGACAGAACGGGGATAAGGAAACACATGGTAGGAAGGAGAGAAGCCGGTAGAACGCCAAGGTAGAGTTGTTCGAGAACGAGAATGAATGGTATCGCTTGAGCAGCCGATGCAGGGAGATCAGGTGTGGGTGTGCGTATGCCAGTATCAACGACTCGTATCCTGGCGTACTTGAGGCGAGTAGTGGATAAGCCCGTGCGCGATAAATGCGGCGTAGTGATCGAAGCACCATCTATCGTAGACTGGTGCGGTAGTCTAGACAAACGGGTTAAGATCGCCTGAGGACTGTAGATTTCAAGCAAAAAATCCGCGGGAGACTGTAATAGTGATGCATGGTTAACAACCGTGAATTGGGCTTGAGACAGAATGAAAAGGCGTGCAACGTACAGAAGCAGGCCAAGATAGACGTAGCGTAAACTTTGAATATGACATCCAATTTTCATCATCGAGATCTAGCGCTATCCAGAGCTCATGAAGGCATGAGAAGGGGTTCGCCGGATCAATACCCGTCTCTGACTCGCATACCTGCTGCAAAGGCGTGTCGAGCAGAGCGGGATCTACGTTCCAGTGCCCCTGGTTATTTTGGTAATTCAAAATTGGCCTGCACGCAGGACTGCGTCAAGACACTAGAATCTGCTCCAAGCATCGTGTTCGAACTTACCAACTGTCAACCGTGGTGGACGAGAAGTCGACATTGCTTTCTTCAGCGGCAAGGAAGTTGATAATTTCCGTGTTGGCGATGACTTCCTGGCAAATGAACAGCACAATAAGGGGCAGGATAATGAAAGGGTGAAGCATGAGAACAACCATTGCAATTCACGCTGGTTGGATGATTGCGGTCCCATTTAAGTATTTACCTCCGCTTCAACAGTCACTGAGGCCTGAGGATGGAGTCACAGACGGGATTACGACACCACTATCAACTTCGATTCTGATTCATGTACGGCACAATTGAAACGCGGAAAATAAGGACGTATGTAAGGTATGACTACAATGTACAACTGAGGGGGAATAAAAAACTTGCTTTGGCCAGAGCGGTCAAAATCTATCATAATGGATTTATCAATAAGGATGTTAAGGTACGCAGATAGTGACTTGTAATAGGTAAGGCGGTGATGCTGGTTGAGGAATGAAAAACGTATAGAAGAATGGAAACTGATTGTCTGTGACGAAACCATGGCGAATGTGGCATGTGAAGGAACGCAGACAACACGAGGGCTGAATAAGAAGTGTCAGGTATAGCCTATGGATCTTCAGTGATCATGTAGAACTTACCATGTTACCATGTTACATTGTGATGCGGGCAACGCCGGCGAAGAGATTGTTCATGGCGTCTTGGACTGCCTTGAACCTCGTCACACCACAACGCTCACTCTCGATGTGCTGACACAACCCACTAAGGGAGACGAAGTGGGCCTGGCAGGTACTGAGAGGGCACCGATAGACTTTCTCCTGGTGGCGAGGGCTAGTCAAGTGACGGTTCAAGTCCATCAACGCCCGGAACTGGGTGTGACAAAGAACACATTCATAGGCTTGCCCGTTCCACGACTACTCTGTTGCGATAAGCTGAACGTTGGCACGTTCGCCAGCAGTGATGAGCCGCGCTGGATTGGTAATCACGTTAGAGCGATCGTTGGTGCGGACCCAGTTGTCAACGGCGCGTCGGTTGACACCTGATCGACATGAGCCGGATTCAAGATGGAGAATGAGGGCAGAATTATTGATGAACGCCAAGCCGCATCCGTTGAAGGGACAGACAGTGTCTTTCTGGCGGTGTATACTAGAGTTCAAGTGCTAGTTCATCTAGGTCAGGTTTTTTGCAATGCCCAGAGTGGAGTGAAGCTTACAGAGTGAAGGTTGCTCGGAGCCTGGAAAATTCTGTTGCACGCAATACAGTACACGTCGGCGTGCTTCTGCCGGTTATGCTCGTGCAAGCCGAAGTCGAAGACTTTGCGACAAGAGCTACAGTAAGCATGCTCGCCTTCGTAATGATCCTGTAGGTCTGACATGGAGTCGAAATGAACGTCGCAGTACTGGCAGAAATGGTGGTTGAGGCTCTGAACGTAATGTTCTTTGAGTCCTAGCCTAGATTCAAAGTCGAGTTGACAACGCTGGCATTCCCAATGATTGTTAGAGTTCCGGGCATGCTGGTGGTGAGCAGACCAGGAGTTGAAGAAGCGGTTACAGCGATAACAATCAGTCATTTCTGGATAGCTCTACTAACAATTCTGAACTGTTATAGGCGCGTTAGCGGTGCCTCCCAATTCAACACAAGAACTTATAATGACTTTATCGTGTTGACTTGTAATGACTCCTAATGGTCGTCGACAATGAGAAGGACAAAGGGTCGACGCGACGAACCGCGCTGACATTTATAGTAGTGGTGCATGGGGTCCTAGACGCGTCGGTGTCAAACAGACGTCAATTTGGCCACCAACTAAACTGCTTGAGCTAAACGTTACACTCAATCCGCTCGCCATGTACTCTGCTTCCGCGCAAAAAGCCAAGAGACGCACGCACACACGTCCGGAGCTTACCGACGAACAAAAACAAGAGATCAAGGAGGCTTTTGAACTGTTCGACACGGACAAGGATGGCTCGCTGGACTATCACGAGCTCAAGGTCGCGATGCGCGCCCTCGGCTTCGACATGAAGAAAGCAGAGGTATTGAAGATATTACGAGACCATGACAAGAGTGGTCATGGTCTAATCGACTTCGAGGATTTTGCAAAAATCAGTTGAGTATTTCGGTTGCATCAATCCTACTCACGCGACGAGTCCGTGCTAGATCCCCCAAACGCGTCTCATGTTTACATTATTGGGTCTCGATAAAACCGGATCTCACACGCCCACAGCACCTTGAACTTCTTTCGTGATTGTGCGCCCTTGTGCTAACGTTGTTTACCTAGTGAGCGAACGGATCCTTGCGCGAGATCCGATGGATGAGATCCGCCGAGCTTTTCAATTGTTCGATGATGACAACACAGGAAAAATTAGTCTACGGAATCTTCGACGTGTTGCAAAAGAGATTGGTGACCGATTGGAAGATGATGAATTGTGAGTAAACCCCATTCATTCTCGTTTTGGGGCGTAAGGTCTGCGAGAGGCACATGGGCACTTCGTCTCAGTAACCCTTTTTCGTGCTCGTTACTGCATCGGCTCCCTTCCTTTGCATTTCCGCTTTTTCTTCACCGCTGTTTCCCAAGTGACTGATTTTTCGTTCGTGGAGTTCCAAATTTGCTCACCCCTTGTTCTTCCATTTCGCAGGCAAGCAATGATAGATGAATTTGACCTCGACCAGGATGGAGAGATTAACGAACAAGAGTTCTTCGCCATCATGACAGATGATGCATAGCTATCTTCCCTGATAGTTATCATCTCTTCCTATTTTTCTCGAGTCACGTACTGTTATACCGTCTCTCGCTGGTTATTATCTATTAACTCCCAGTTGTTTAGTAATATATTGCGATCGTTCTCCGTCCGGAACATCCACGAACTTCGTCCTGTGAGTCCTTTTCTGACCAAGAAAGACGCCCTCTTATTCGTAATATAAACAGTTGTGCTATATTCATTAGAATCCCTCGTGTGATTGTACAGCCGCCGCTTGATATGTAATGTGCCGCTGAGTGATGTCTATTCTATGAATCCTTGTAACGCGACCCTGGTGCCCACCGCGAACCACGATCGGGAGCCGTAAAGGCTTTAGAGAAGCCAAGGAGAAGCTAACAGGCTGCCGGACGGCGCAACTTGAATTGATGCAGATAAAAACACATGCAGTTGTTGTCCACTTGTGGCTACATAGCCTTGATCATACACGATAATAAAGGGCCCTATTCCCCAAAAAAGACTAAAACAATAATAAAACCCGTAAAACAAATCTCCGAAATAAACACCCGAGGAGTAAAATACTTTACAACCATAACGTATGGCTACATACGCAGACCGGTGTTAGGATACCCGAGAATGATGAGAGGTAAATAAAAAATCCGTCCATGATAATGCAAGCGATGAGTGATAAGGATACAACGTGGCGATGGAATGCAGGGATAAGATACAACAGGATTGGCATGGGGGGCATTGAGATTTCGTGGCAGCGTCGGCAGATGTCAAGACACCGTTTTGCGAGGATGCATGTAATCGGCGGCATATTGGCCGCAGTCTTTTGTCGCGAACAAAGACTGCTCCAAGGATAGAACAAGAGCTCCGGGTAACTGAGAGGCGAGAACATGCGGCGACGATAGAGAGGACATACTAGGCGGTGATGCGAAGGAGCGGGGCGAAGGTCATGAGAACGTAGGTGATTTGACAATGGCAGTGACATGACAGTGAAGATCATGAGCGAATGACAGATATGGGCAACCAGGGCGACGAGCGGCGATGGAGGCACAATGTGACCAGAGAGCATCTGGAACTGGTCAATGCAAACAGGGAGAAAGTATAGAGCAAGAAAATGAGAGTCGTCAAATGAATTTCAGATGAGGGAGATGAACTGGAGATATAGACCAAGAATCATGCGAGAGTCGTAGAGCGAGAAAGATAAAGATAGAGGCTGGTCAAAGAACGATGACGCAATGGCCAGGTTTGACAAAAAGCCGACTACACGGCAGAAGAATATATGAGTCCTGCGCGTCCGGGATTCCGACCCGACGACGAACCTGAAGCCGTTATGATAATCAAGGTGGATGCAATTAAACATCATCCACCATACCCATCCTCTCCATCAACTTGGGAAGATCCTTGTGGACTTTCATGTGCTGGCCTAGGTTATCGTGCCGACTGAACTCCTTCCCGCAACCAGGGTATGGACATCTATGCGCTGTCATCGTTGATAAGAACGAGGGGATAGACGGCGGAAAATTTTAACTTACGCTTTTCATTGGTGTGGATGCTCCTGATGTGTCGTTTCAGGTGCTCCCCTCTTGCGAAACACTTGCCACAACCGCTAATGTCGCACAGATAGATCCGACTTCCGAGGGGGTCACTATAACCTCGGGCCCGACCGCTGCCGCCGGTATTATTCACCGTCGGCACGCGACGACCCCTCGACTTCTTCGTGAGGTTAGGGACTGGGACAGGAACAGGGAGGGACCGTGCGTTCTTGCGAGACTTTCCTACCTGAGATGACGAGCCTGGCGTCAAAGTGGAGGCAGCAATAAGAGGTGACTTCGCAGCACGCTTCGGTGCAGGCTGTGGGAGTCCTGAGCCATAGGGATGGTACCGCGCCGAATTCCTGCCGGAAAAAGATCGAGAACGTAAGCTTCGCGTGTTCTTTGACGTTGTTCGCATGTGGGGTACGAAGTCGCCGTCTCCATCATCATCCTCTACTTCTTCCGCCCCGTAATCATCATCGTTGTCAAGGCCAACTTCATCAACGCCGTCTGCGTCTTCTTCGTCGTCGTCCAAACTGAAATCATTGTCTCTCTCGACAAGAAAAGTCTCATCAAGCTGTTGCACGAAGCCTTGGGACATGAAGTGACGCTTCCCTGAACTATGTTCACCGTTGGACCTGGACCCGTGGTGATTAAAAGCTGCAATGTCCGGCTCGCCTTCAGCATCCTCATCCTCAGGTTCCGGTAGATCCGTGAACCCCATCACGGGTGATACCTCCGCAGGTCGCACAGTTCTCTGCGCCTGCGAACCTTGCGTCTGAACTCTCAAAGCCTGTCGTTGCTGTTCCTGTTCCTGACACGTGCGCTCACAATCGCTGACGATGGATGATCCAAGATACGCTTGTCGTGGAACAGGCGCAGGCAGCACAGGCACGCTCATCGATGACAACGAATTGTTTTGGCTTGGCATATAGCACATTACCAGTTCCGAGATGTCAGTGTTGTGCTGCCCAATCGGGGGTGAACCTGATTCTAAGGACGTCAGGTACAGCGATTCGGACATCCTACGAGTACGCACCTGTACCGAAAAGACCATCATAAACTGCCAAGCTGCTGGGCGAGTTGGAAATAACAGCTGGCGGGCTATAAGGAGCTACAAGGTCGGGAATGCTTTCCACTTTGATGTTCTGACGAGGCTGTTGGTAGCAGGCATGCGAAGCTGGAGGGACTGAAGCCGGGAAACCATGATAAGAGCTTGTGGCCGCCTGCGGCTGGTACGCAGCATCAAAATCCTGTGGGTAAGAACGTGCATCGCTCGCCGCAGGATGAGCCGCGGGGGTAGAAGGAGAGCTATACAAGGAATTGCTGTATTGCTGAGGATCCGCATCCTGGGGTTGCGGTGGAGGACACAACGGTTGAAATTTCTTCACTTCGGGTGAATAAGTATACCCCATTGCGACTGACAAGGACATGGGCAGCGGCGCTGCGACAGGCTGCTTATACACCTCCGGGTTCTCGGCCACATACCCCGATAGGGCGAATGCCCGTGGAGCGTGCGGGAACAAGTATCCAGCGGCCACTAGGTCATCGGTCATGATGTAGGGATAATAATCATCACCAACAACATGGGATGTGTCGTTCTCCATGGAATCGAAGGGAGGCTCAGGAAGCGGGCTCTCGTTGGCCGATGACGAAGAGAGCGGAGATTCAGCGGAAGCAGCCGAGCTGTCCGACGGGTATGGACTATAATCAGGGAGGGGCTGGGGAAGGGGCGACTGCTGCTGTGGAAGTGGCGGCTGTTGTGCAAGGGAGGAGTAATATGAATTGAAACGAACAGAAGGGGGAAAATGGCCAAGACTAGGGCTAGAACTAGAATGCGAATGCGTGCGAGCGAAATACGGGGAGCTTGTCATGTTGACAGCCGCCAAACGTCCAGACTGTTGTCGTGGGGCTGGCTGATGGGGGAAAGGATAAGGAGTAGAGTCGAAATAAGAGGGACGAATATTGGAGTCCATTTGCATTTTTAAGGACAGAGTTGTGATACGGTCTTGCCTTGTCTGGAGTGAATATGAGCCCAGATTTATCTAGAGAGACTAAAATAAGGGAATTGATTGGAGTTGGAAATTATTGGTCATACCAAGGACGACAGATCACCAGGTTCGCGCACAAGGCAAGCGGTCGCGTTCAGGTACCTTAAGCGGATGTGATCGTGTGGCTGTGAATGTAATTTACAATTGAGGGGGGAAAAGATCTGAGAATGGAACAATCGCGGGGAGCGCGTTGGTCAACGGCGGGACACGGCCTAGAAAGCTGTATGGAAATGCGATCGAGGCTGTGGAGCAAAATATTGCTGCCAGAGTGTCACTGCCCTTGAAATGAGTCACGTCGTGTTCAAAAGTCGTGAGTGTTCGTCAAATTGATGATTCGGTGGAAAACAATAAAAGTGTCAACTTCTGTCAATGAGTACCGCAGTTTTACTGCGTGGCGATGAAGGTGAAGGAGAGGACAGCCTACAAAACGAGAGCAGATGATAAACCAAGAATCTAGTACTGCAACCTTAGTACAGCCTGAGGAAACCTTGCACCGCCGACGAACCTGGTAGTGATACGGAGTCAAGAGAAAGCTTTAACGAAACTCATTTGCGATCATAAAGAAGAATGTTCCCTTACCTGTGTACTATTGTTGATTCGAGGTCTTCGATGGGGATCTCTCGGGACCAGCTTTCCTTAATGGCTATCCTCTGGATGAGGTGCTTTCCAATCATGAAAAGTATAGCCACAGTAAGAGCCACAGCCTGTATTATGCCAGTCGGTGGCCATAGCACGAGGCTACCGAACACTTTCCGACAATCCTTGCTCTTTTGGAGAGCCAAGGTTCACAAGCACCGGCGCTGGCAGGCAGCTGCCATCTGAAGCCTGATCTAAGGTTTCTACGGAAGCTCCGATCAAACAGCTGATCTCAAGCCGTGAACGTTCACATCTACGTTATCATCATCGTGACAATTTCGCAAATCACACGAACGTTCTACTCTTCCGGCCCTCTCGAATAGCATCTCCACGTCGGAGTACTTCTCGTGCTTTGGTAGGGATCCCATGCGTTGCTCACAGAGATATCGTTACATAGTCGTGCCTGAGCTACCTTCTTTGATCTCCAGTCATTTCCCAACGCGAGGCACTCGGCTCCCTCCAGCCTGATATCTTACTCCTCCCTGCACCATGAAAAACCTCTTTACGATAGCTAATCAGTCTGTTACCCAGGAAAGGCTTCCGCGCCATCCTGTCACCGCATGTCAGTCGCGCCAGGGGTGGCAGAGCGTCGTAAATCAAGGATTCCTCGAGAACGTCCCTGAGAGTTTCACCTCGCACTTTCATATCTATGGATCGGAAATCCACTCCCGCAGGTCCCCACACCAACAGTGCTACTTACCTTCCGAATTCATACTGTGTTGTTGCCGTAGACCCTCCCTTTCCAATCACGCACTTCTTAATCACCCCAGCCACCCTGATTGTGGTGTATATCATTTATTTATTGGCTTCTGCGAAAATTAGACCAAAATCTATTCATGGCACTTGACATGAACAACTACATACCTCCCTGGGAATCACGCTCGTATCGCGCCGTATATCGATTTTAATCGATTGTTTCATTTATGAAGAGGTCGGTTGGCAGGCGTGTGCACGCCATTGTGATCCTGGATAGAGACTTACCAAGAATCAAACAATGCCGCTCAACCTTCCTTTTTGCGGTTGGTACTCGAATCTAAAGCGCCTGTTCTATCTCCATAGAGGAGGGCATTATGGAAATGCCAACCGGACAGCTGAATTCGGCAAATCATATTCTGACTGGCCATCTTGGCGGGAGCGAGTGTCCATGGGACGTAAGTGGGCAAGGCCCCATCAGATAGCCATAAAATTAATTAAAATTCGCATTAGCATACAACTTGATCTTGGAGCGACAGTCGGTAACTTTCATTTTTAATACACCAAAGATTAGTAATAGAAGGCCCTGGTTTTGTCTGCGGATGTGATGGTTCATCTGCGCGGTCTACAAGGGCCGCAGCTGTCTAACGCTTGCCCAACATAATTCCGAGTTATGCCCGATTCAACAGGCTATGAGTGATACGGCACTATCTGAGTTGGGACGGAGCGCCAACAATCATTAAGCGAAAACCTGTGTGAGCGGACAGGCAATTAGCATTGTTGAATGTAACTGAAACTGGAGACCGGGCGAACCATGCTAATCCAATAGCTAGCCTTGCTGGATTTGTGCCAGTGGCAAGCATGAGTATGCCGTGCGGTGACTGATCCAAGGGTGATGTCGCAATAATCCCTGGATCCAAAAAGTAGCTTAGGTGCCGATTGATTGCGAAATTGGCGTGACGCGTCAGTGTTTGCTGCGTGTCCTGACGGTCTCGAATTCAATACAACCAATCACAACTTGATTATTGAGATGAATTTCAAAGCAGCGAAGGCAATACTTGACAATCACCAAATACAGAAACCTGCTATGTTGAGTCAGCGAAACACGAGCGCCCGAACAGCAAATAGGCTCCCTAAACTTACCAACACATTCCAAAAACACAAAATCGCCATATTGCCATTAGGCAAGTCGACACGTTCTTCCGAACACTATAATAACTTGCGGATTGACTCGGAGGAGAACAAATAAGGGCGATGCCGAAGCGCAGGTATTCACAATCAGTCGGCAGGTCCCGACGATGTGACTGTTCTGAGAGTTGCTACATTAGCAAATGTATACATTAGTAGTGTGTGGACATAGAACAACAGAGAACATACGCAACGATTCTAGCGAATGTACGTGCATAGCCTCAAGAGATAACCTTATCGTGGAGCGCGCATTCGAGAAAAGTGACTGGCAAGCAGGCAACGTCACTTTGAGCCTCGAGATGAGTTAATGGCTCATGGCCTCGATGTGTAGTAGCAAATGACGTTCCATCGTCCATGGGAAGGTTGACACATCCCATCAGTCGATGCCGCGGATGTGCGGAAAGCAACAGGCACTGTTCATTTGTAGACACCAAGGCATGCTGTTCAGGTTGGATCCGGCCAGTGGGGCTATGGATGAGAACGTTATTAATAGCGAAAAAAAAACAGGGAGGACGGCGATTTAAAGAACCAAGGAAGTAAGCACCGGTAAGTGAACGGAAAGTGTTTCGACAATGTCGTTTTCTCCTTGGATAGCCTGTTGTAGACGCGAGTGCGGAAATTGGGAATAAATACGTTGCCTAGGGACTAGGCCTCATCGACAAGACTATCAGCACACAGTACGTATATTCTTGAACATACGATCTAGGTCAAGATTATCTGAACCAAAGCTACGAAGGGGCGTGCCAAACGAAGCTGGTAACTGCCACATGACGGTAAAGACAAATCATTACTCCAGTTCGGCTACTGCTGAGACAAGGCGTAAATAGAGTGTGGATCTTGTGGGGGCGTCGAAAGGTGCTCCAAGTGCCTAGCAGTGGTCCCGATATACCTGCAGCAGAGCAGAGAATGCCTATATTGGTAAATTTGGTACAAGTGGGAGCTAACACCGAGTACCCTCCCGGCGTATTAGCATGAAGATCACTGCACTGAAAGCAGAGTTTACGCAGAACGATAGTATAAACGTTAACAGCGTCGTCCGCTGTGCACCGTAGTGACCATGATGGTCCCATACGGGGTGGTCCATGGACCGTCACGGTTGAACACGTGGGTAGGGTTCGATCGTGTGAACGGGGTAGTTTGGCAAAAAAACAACTAAGGACCCCTGTCCGAAATCCCCTGCGCCAGAGTTCGTCCGCAAGGAAATTCTGTCGGTTTGCAAACACAGCTCGACGCTTTCTTATACCGTAGAATTAGTCTGTAAAAGCATTGGATAAAACTTTGTCGAAGAGGTGAGCAGTCGTCGTCTCCGAAAAGCCCCTTGTTCTCATTCTCCCATCAGGCGTCGCAAAAACGATGGAAAGTCCTGGACCTCAATTCAATCAATCTCCCGGAGTTCTACCAACACCTTTACAAGACGACGACACCCTAGTAGACCTGAATCAACCTAATAATTTGGTCAGTATATTTTTTGCTTTATATTCCGTTATAATATTTACCAGGGTAACGCCACCCTTTACATTCCATTACAATCCCTTACAGGACTCTCCACATCTTTCAACTGATTCAAACCCGAATTCTCGGAGAGTAACGCGGTCCCAAA
Source organism: Suillus weaverae (assembly GCA_016767475.1). Lineage (NCBI taxonomy): Eukaryota > Fungi > Basidiomycota > Agaricomycetes > Boletales > Suillaceae > Suillus > Suillus weaverae. Next base: position 122,029 of record MU179326.1, on the reverse strand, counting down.
CAACAGGTCGTCCAACTGTTCGTTGGGGAAAGCACGGCAGAGGTGACCCCCCAGACACGCCATACAGAGGATCTAGTGCTTCTCTCAAACGATCCTTCGACGCGCGGGCGGTCGACGACGAAACTGACGTCGAGGCGGATCAAGACCCAACTTACGTGCCATCGAAGCTTCTCAAGATGGAACCTACCGTGTTGATCCCGGAGTCGTCTCCCGGTTCAATGGTGGAGGATACCCCTCAGTTAAAGGAAGTCACGCCTCCATTCGAACCCAGTGGCACTCCAATGCCCGGGGAATATACTTTCCTTGACGCTTCCTCTTCCTCATTTACTTCTGAACGTCGTGGACCGAGGATACGCACGGCCCCCCCTATTCCCGTTCCGAATTTGACAAAAAAGAGTCGCGGTCGCCGCGTCCCTACCGCTGGCGACGATGCCGCAGTAGAAGGAGAAGTAACTGAGGGACGTAAGGGACGCGTTTATGTCTGTAAAGTGGAAGACTGTGGCAAGTGCTTCAGCCGTGGAGAGCATCTCAAACGACACATCCGATCTATCCATACGCATGAAAAACGTGAGCCTCTTCGTTGCATCATCGCCTTTCCGGACTTTGTTGATAATATCCGTCACGATCAGCGTTCGACTGCCCTCACCCCACGTGCGACAAACGTTTCAACCGGAATGATAATTTACTGCAACATCTACGTGTCCACAAGGGTGACAATTCTTCTCAGACCTCCGTCGATTCCGCACACCCAGCTACCACTGCAGAATCTGCTCTTGATGATGGCAGTTCCTCGACAACGGCTCAGCGCGCTTCCTCGTCTAAGGCGAGCAGCACCCGCAAAGCAGTCCGCCCAGCGCGCAAGACTAAATCGGCTGCGTCCACGCCACCAATCCATCCAGCACGTCTTGCTGCTTCACGAGCGGCGAGCCGAAATGCTCCACTTACTCTTCCACGCACCTACTCTCTTCCTCCGCTCACCTCTTTAACATCTTCCTATCACAACCCCGGTGCCGCGGGCTTCATGAACAATACCAACATCGCGGTCTCATCCCTCCGGACTGCCATGGATGAGGCTGAGGAGACAGATCACGAACAAGAGGAAACAGAAGTCTCTGAGGATGAGGGTCACCATCGTCAGACAACACACAGTCTCAGCGACCTCCGCTCGATGTACAACTTCCGCAACGCTTTCAGCTCTGCTCCCCTGGTGCCTAGGAAAGACATGGCACGCGGTAACAGTGTACCTGCTGATGAACACCTGGACAGCGCACCTGTCTCCGCAGGACCCGGACCGTCTTCCAGTCCTTCGCCTTCATCCTTGTCCCGCGAAGGTCCTGACGAAGCCCACAAGTCAGCTCCGCATTCTCCGCCAAATGGGGAGCCTAAATCCAATGGCAACTGTTGATATTCCCGCGTCCTCGTCCAATGAATCGTCGCTGTGGATATACGTTGATTGCCTCACATGTTGATCATTCTCATCGGTCGTTGTCTTGTATGTGTCTTTTGTGTCGCCTGACTTTCCTTGATATTGATGCTTTGCGTTTACAAAATTGATTTAATATTGATCTCGTATCGTGTCTTCCTTTATCCCCTTTGTCGTTAAAACTTGTCCTTGCGTTTTTGTCCGCGTTCGATTGAATCAGTTCTTGATTTCCTCTTCTATGCCCCCTGGATCCGCTTGGTTTCGCATACTTAGTTATCTGGTCTCTATAGCCCTAATTGCGGGTACGGTTCGCCTATGGCATCGCCTGCCTCGTCTTGGTTGTGTTCTTCTTGCGATACCTGGATGGTTGTAGTACAAATTGTTTGGACGACGCTATAGTTTGGATACAAGATAACCAGGTAGTCCATTGTGATGAGTACATCGACTGCAAGAGAGAAATGTAGATGCACGAGTATTTAGGCAAAGCGAGCGTTATATTGATATCGTATAGTTCCATAGTATCGCATATATATACTTCCGATAGCGAAAGTGGCTGCTTCAGCATGTCTTCATGCCCATGCAATGATATCTTGCTCTGTGGGGCCAGTGGGAACATCGGATGCAGCGAGGTTGCACTGGTGGAATGCGCGGACTTGATCGGGCTTGAAAGCACCGACGACGGTGTGAAGCAAACCGCGGTTGTGGAACAAGACGAGATCGCGTTCCTTCCAATCGTGCGGATATACCAACTAGGCAAAATCGTATCAGTTCATATAGAGAAAGAGCAAGCAAAAATAATACCCCGGGGGCGATACCGGGCCGCTGCATCAAGTGCAGAAGTTCGCGAACCTTCCCAAGATCCTTGATATGTTCTCCATCAGGGTATAAAGCACCCTCACGGGAAGAGCCAAGCGGTAAGGGTTTCACGATAAGTTCTTGAGCACCGCAAGGATGCACTTGGAAGTGTAATTCGCCTGTGACAGGGTTCTTCCAAAGCTACGTGTGCTTAGCTTTTTTAAACTCATATCCGCGGAATGGAAGTAGGACGTACAATAGGCAGCGTTTTAATTTTCAATTGCTCCCACTCTGGAAGTTCGTTCAGCGGCAATTCCAGACCTTCGTTCACAATTCCTAGACCGTCCGACTTCGCACGGGCAGGTGCCATCCAGACATAAGGGTGGGGTGCGTACCGAACAGAAGTCCGAACGGCAAGGCTCTTCAATTCAGGCGGCAGGATCTGAAACATCTTCTTTCCTGATACAAAAGCTGTGGTCCCCAGAGGCACAGATAGGGTCTCCCCGGATGGATCATCGTCATCGCTATACCTAACAGTCTGCCTATCACCCTGAGGCACAGTGATGCCGTAGAGGGTAGTCGCACGAGGTGGATTGTAATCGTACAGCGCAGCATCGATGTGCCAGCGATAGAACCGGGTGATTCCCAGGGCCTCGTCTTCAGCAGAGACACGGGTCTTGTGGAAGGTAGTATGCGAAGGGTGTTTGAGAGCAGCAGATTCAAGACCTTCATGGTTGTAGACCATGCCGTTGCCGATGAGTTGAACTTGGGGCACCCGAGGAATCATCTTAAGGTCTGGGTGAAGGACAGACTTCTTGGTCGACTGGGTCTTGTTGTTGCCATGTCCGTATGATTCGGATTCGGGATCAAAAGCCTGTTTGAACCTGAGAACTGTGTTGAAAGCCATGTCAACGAGTTCACCCACCTTTGTTAGAGCATACTGTTGTTCCGGTGTAAGAGCAACATCTCTGAACAGCAGGATTCCATGCTGCAAAGGAGATAAGTCGAGTACATTTCACCAGACGAAGATCCGAGGCCTACAGTGTATAAAGCTGTCTCGATCTCCTTGAATTGCTCAGGAGTCAGTTCGCCAGGGTTCACACCCTTGACTTCCCGACCAAAATTAGGGTCAAATTCAGTAACACTGACAGTGGCGGGGAGGGTGATTGGTGCTAGTTCAATGGTCATGTTGCGTTCAGAATCAAATATGGAAATGCAAAGTCAAGCAAGTCGAATAGAAGGAATCGTTATGATCCGGCCTTACGGCCCGAAGTAGAAATTCGAATTCACGGTGTGCTTAGTCGCTTAGCCAAGACACATCGTGCCGGTTCGAGTACGGTAAATTTGGTGCATGCATGCAGATTTCCTGTTAATATATCAGTGCTAAGTAGAAGAGTATGCTGTCCTGCTACAGCTCCAAGCTTGATTCAAGCCCTGTCCGTGTTCGCCATGATGCAAATTCACCCAAAATTCACCATATTGATATATCCGCATTAATGAATGGAAAGTGGCGGCTTGTAATATAAATGTGCAAACAACTAAAAGTTACACCGATTGATATGCAGAAAACCATATGTAGGAAAATCACCGTGAAAGGGTGCGGCGCTCGAACTTAACCCAGCCCTTCGTCCCGGTAAACATGCGTAGGAAACCATCGATAGCTGATTCAGATTCTTCATCTGACTGCTCGACTGCTCCTGGAACCTCGGAATCAAGTTCATCCACTGACTCATCATCCTCATCCTCATCCTCATCCTCGTCATCATCATCGTCTGACTGATCAACTGCTCCTATGAGCTGATCAAGCTTGAGATCAGATCGACGATCGTGATCTTTTTTAAGCACCCGGACACACTGCGCAAGGAAACGCCACGTCCGCCGTTTTATGCCCAAGCGGTAGACCTCTCCCAGACTATCCAGGAAATCTAGTTTGTGCATGCGGCATGTCGTGGCGCCTGAAGTTGCCCATTCATCGAAGGGGCGCGATGCCGGTGGTAGGAGGACTCCCTTCCTGTAACGCAAGCAAATCCAGATGAAAACCCACATGAACGACTCCAGATCATGACGATATAGGTGTTTGACTTCGCCTTGTTGAGCCTTTGCGGTGAGAAGATCGAGCGCCATGAACGGCACCGTGCCCGTGCGCTCATTGCCCTGAGGACCCGGCACATTTGCCAACGACGATAGGTCATAGTCGTTCAATACACCCATAAGCTTCCCCAGTTTGTCACGGTACCACATCATGTTTCCAGGGCTGACGTCTCGATGATGGACCCCTGCCTTCCACAAAACAATGTGGCCTGCACACTATGTTAATGAGGAACGAGATAAATGCCATGAAACGCGTACATAGGATACATTGGCGCCACACATCAAAAAGCTCGTCTCCGTAGAGCTTTGTGATGGAGGAGAGCTTGGGGAATACGAGGATGTAGAGCACACGACTGCCTTTGGTAGGTTCCGGAAAGCCAAGCGCTTCTCGGATCGAGGACGTGGAATTCGTGAACCTTTGGTGACAGAGCAGCACAGGAATATGGCCTTCTACGGATTGGTGCACCTTAGCGATCTCCTTTACCTTTTCCAAGATTTCCGGCTCGCTAGTGCGCGCCTCCTCTCCCCAAAAGATCTTGGCAACCATCCCATCCTGGATGTAGTCAAATTTCTTGGCGAGTGCTTTGCTGGTGACAGGGACCACATTCGTGGCGCGTCCTTGTAGTCCGTAGTGCGTCACTCTTGCATCCGAGTTGCTGGTGTGAAGCAGGAGATCCACAGGTCCCAGGTCTGCATCCTCGATTGTGATTTAGTGACATTGGTTCTTTCCATGTTGAACTGGGAGAAAGCGTTTGTTTCGGCCCCAATCGTGAAACTCGAATCGTTGTAAAGCATACAACAGGACCATGAATCGTGGGAGATCTTGAATGAAGTTAATGCCCGAACTTTGAATGATCCCTTGCCGATCATAATACCAGACCCAGATTACATCGTCTACAAAAGCGGTGTTAAGAGCGCGACCAATGTCGACAGACGAACGAACGCACCGACGACGATAAGATTGAGCACATGATTGACTGCAAGGTTGGCCGCAAACATTTCAGCGGCGTAGAGACCCATCTGGACGGTTACATCTGGCGGGTCCTTGTCGCCAGGCTTGGGTTGCTTGGCTTCGGACCCCAGCTGTCCCTTGGCCTTGCGCTTGGAGCTGGACGGGCCCTGGGAAGGCTGGCCAGAATCATAATCCGAACCGGGCACAGCTGCCAATTTAGTGTGATCTCCAAATCAGAAATATAATCACCTACGTGCAGGTTTCGACGCAGGTTGTGCTGTTGTCTGCGAAGGACCTGGCGCGGGCGCAGGCGCTTGGTCATCAGGCTTAGGATGATCCACCGGCAGAGGCAGATACTCTAGCTTGGTAGAGACATAATTTTTGACTTTATGTGAAGTGGGGGACAAGTCAACCCCTTCCGTCCTCCCTTTCGGGGATTTTCTCTTGAACTCGATACAAGCCAGCACGTCTTTCCAAAAGACGCGGTCTTTCGGCTTTTTCATTGCATCCTTGACTCCATGATCTGCATCCACCTTGTCACCTAAGGTTTTCAAAGGAAGAAAGATGAGGTCGGGTTTCCGGGTCGATTTCTCCTTCTGGTGGGACTGGAATATAGGAAAATCATTCTTCTGACAGATCATGTCCACGGCGGAGGCAGCAACAGGCATTCCGTCGACCTTGATCTCTCGAAGACAAGCAAGCGCGATGTTAGTGGCTTTTATGAAAGGGCCGTAGAATTTTTCTTCGTTTCCTGGACCCATGCTTGCTGGACCCATGCTTGCAATCGTTGTAAGCATGAAAAACGCTGCATCAGCAAAGCACTCACTATGTATCCAAGGCTGTCTTGATGCCAGAAGAATGCAAGTCGACGTTATTGTTAGTGGACGCCGCTTGTCCATTGCAAACCGGTAGAACTGCCTTGAGGCACTTTTGCAAGAGATGAGGCTGTTCAGTCTCCTTATCGCAAGAAGCGCGTTGCAGGAGGGCTTGCAGCATGGCATCTGCCTTACACTCCTTAGTCTCCTGGATGTCACGCTGAATCTATGGGCGTATTTGGTCGACGCTTCATGGAATGTTAGGTGCTGCTCAATAAAAACAGGAAAGTTGCTCACTTGACACCGATCAGGCTGATGTGATCGCTGACGACAGCGGCCCCACGGCTGTTTGGCGTGGATTCTATTTTGCTAGCAACAGCAGCTGCTGCATTTGCACGTGGCGGAGTAGACAATGTGCCTGTGTCGCCGGCAGGTGACATGACGCTAGGTGTTGTTGCGCTGACTGGGTGTTGTAAGCAGAACTGGAAGACTAAGAGGACAAGAAAGAACGACCGATTCCTGCTTCCCTTATATCTGGTCGACTGATGTGGCGCAGATGTTGTGGACCATTGATCAATCTGATGCGGTGGTTGTGGTCCTATTGAGTTCGACTCCGACGACGCGTTCCCATCAACACGCGCACGTGATGCTGAGATTTCAGTCAAGTGCTTAGCGCTTAGCGCTTAGTAATAAATATAATAGCT
>MU179326.1:0-110045 GCA_016767475.1 Suillus weaverae | reverse complement strand
AGTGTCTTCCAAGCTGCCTGATATTTCTTCGGACAATCGTACAAGCGAAGTTGTACAATCTTGTTAGTGTCCTTTAGGCTGACCTGAAACAACACATTGCTCGGCATAGTGTCATTGTGTGGAATGTCAGCAGGGAAACGGTCTTCAAACACTTTCTTATACTTATCGTCCAAGGCCCGTAATTGCTCTTGGTACAGCAAACCATCTATGCGTGATTGTATCACTGCAATAACATCCGTACCATTCACTTGTTCGCATTCGTTGTCGACAATGTCCTTTAATTCAGGCAAAACAGCCTTTAATTCGTTGACAACGTCTCTCTTCATCCAGAACAGTTGTGGACCTGAGGGTGATATGCGAGGAGGTGAAGGTTGTGTCGCGTTTTTGGGCTGCAAAAGATCATAGTTAGTGTCTTTAACAACACAGGTACATAGCTCATGGTCGATGACGATTCGATTATGTTGGAGGAATGGGCCTCCAAGTAGCAAAGGAGTACAAAGGTTTGGTGTGATGATCGCACGTACAGTTCGTGACGTGTAAACTTGGTCGAGTGAAGTACAGGATAATTTGACATATTGCGAAAGAAGGAATGATTCTTTGTCTTTAGACAATGTGAGCGAGACCGGTACAGGTTTTCTGAGCTGACGACGACATAATCCGAGCTTGTTGACAAGATCTTCACCAATCAGAACTAAAGAAGAACCATGGTCAATAAGAGCAGAAACGGTCAAAGGAGAAGAAACAGCAGGTCCATCAACAAGACAGTCCCAACGAAGGTGAGGGGTTTGTAGCGGAGCCACACACTCTTCGCCCAAGTCAGTACCATTTCCCAGTACTGCAGACGGCATCACCACCACAACAGTTTCCACTTCTTCATCGACATCAACTACAGCAACTACTTCCTTCTTCTTGGTCTTCTTGCCCAAAACCGCAGAAGCTGTGAGTGTTTTGTACGTTGCACCATCAGGGAATCCTTTTGGGCAGTTGGAGGATGTATGACATGTGAACGGCTCTTGGCACTTGAAACATCCGTCGTTATTGCGCAACAATTGCCTTTTGGTGTCGGTGAGGGTAGGGAGTCGAGTGAATGTTTTTGAAGTACCATCCTTCAATTGGGTGTTTCCACCCTTCGCAGTGGATTTGTTGTTCGAGTTCCCTTTCTTGTCGTTAGTGGTACAAGCACGTTCGTTATGCAATGCAGTGTCTACTGCTTCTTTCTGTCTCGCGAGATAGCAAAGGCGCTTCTCGTCGAGAATCCAAACCTTCTCGATCCATTTCCACAAGTCTTCTTCGACAATGTTCTCTGCATGGTAATCAGCAGCAAGGTCGACGTTCATGTGCGACTCAAGGTGGTAGAGAATGTTGATGTCTGCAAGATGAGAAGTCGTCCCTCTAAAGAGTGTATTCTGACTTTGCACATCTATAGCCCATTCACTGAAGGCACGTTGTCCCTGCATAGAGGCTAGCATTTTCCGCTGGACTGTATCTGCCCAGCCTATGGGGAGCCAAACGGTGCAGACTTCAGCCATGTATTCCTTGAATGTCATTAGATCAATCCGTTATGTAACATGGTCAGACCGCCACCCACATAACTGTTACACCAAAAGGTGAAATACTGAAAGCTTAGCTTTCAGCATCAGCGACGGTATATGTACTGATTATGGGAACTCAGGTAAGCCAGTGTGCTTACAGGCAGCCGCTACTAGCGCTGGGCGTTACTGAGTAAGTACTGACGGGCAAAGGCCAAGGAGGGTAGTTCAAAATGTTCTGCTATGCTCTTAATATGCCAAGGCTAGTAGTAAGTAACAGCCTACTAAGGGGTGGCTTGATGGATATTAGCTAGTTGATGGTGGCGTACCGTGATCACATGTACGTAGTTACCATGTAGTACGTAACAAACTAGTGATTACGTAAGAACTACATAGTTTCTTCCTCACTGAACCTGCTATTAGTACTACTACTATCGGCTCAGCGCTCAGAGCGCTCAACGTTGCACATTCGCCGGGGCAAGCTATTCTCGTGAATTAATTACACATCCGCTGACTTGTAGACCGCTGCAGGTGTTGAAAGGCATGTCGATGATGTCAGGATGAGTACGAGCACATTTGTCATATGACATCGGCCGAGGTGCAGACCCTCCGTATGTCTCGAAACAATATGTATTTTCTTTCCTATTCTTCCCGTAGTTAAAAACATATCTTCATACCAGTGGACATCTCAGTTTCCCTCCCGGTCACTGAGATGTACGTATTTCCCGTCCCTTTGTTCTCTCGATAGCGAGCTAATGCACACTTAGAATACATTCTATTTAGGTATATACTGTGCCTATGAGTTTCCCTCCCGGTCACTGAGATAATACATTCTATTTAGCCCTTTCTCACCGTCTCGCTCCCTCGCCTGTCATCACGACAGCAGGTACTTGCCTCATAGTGTTGTTCCACATGATGACTTTCAGAATACTTACTAAAGTCGCTACAACTGTCAAAGATACGGGATACAAATGGCCTTGACTCAAGTCACCGCCAATCACACGTGTTGCATAACCCAGTCTGCGTTAGTAACAGTCAGTGCCGGCTGTAGCAAAACATTCGAGGTCTACCGCAACTTGAAGTGCGTTGATCGGGTCAAATTCGAGGACTGCGCCAGGTACCGTCCTGACTCAAACATCATTTCGAGTCGGATCAGCAAGTCACATCAAGAGTTATTAAATATCGAGTACTCAATTTACAGTTCCACATTGCTACTCTGGCAATCATTGAATGTAGATTGTCAATATTGACACCCATACATGACAACTCCTACCCCATGGATCAGCAGCGTTTCAACTGAGTCGGTGCTCTCAGGCTGGAGTCCGTCATCCAATCGATGACACATTGTTGTATAGTTATCAGATGGTTACGACCGCGTTGGGAATGGCTGGGCAGCAGCAGGTGATTTCATTCGGCAATTGCTATAAGCTTTCGGGCAAGAAAGTGATTTAGATTGACATTGCAGCGCAGTTGTCCATCACGGATCTCTCCAGTGGACCTGACACAGCTTCTCACTGCGAAACAGTCATATCTTCTTCCTCTTGTCCACAGGGGAACTGCCTGCGCTTGACCACCCCAGAAGCCTCATTGACTCATCTCTCCTTGTCAATCTGGCTCAGTAGATCCAGTGATTCGACCGTCATTATGGGCATACCTTTGGACAAAGCAGCGCTCGTAGGTTTGTTTCTCCAGACCTTGTTTTATGGTGCGTGACCGACCGGTGGAAAGGTTATGGTGTCGAATTACACCATCTCAAACAGGAGTGTTCCTCACTTTGTATTGGCTAACACTGTTCGTCCTACTCAAGAAAACTGGCATCCAACGGCAACTCCTTATCCCAGTGGGGACCTTGCTGCTCTTCATTGCAACAGCAGTGAGTGTAATCAAACCTTCTTGAGCAATAGCTCAATACGATCACTTTCAGCATCTAATCCTCGAATTTGTTCGAGCGTTAGAGGCATTCGTATTCCAGGTGAATACACTTGGAGCAGATGCCTACTATTCCAACCTTGCTTCGCCATTGGCTCTCGCATCATTGGCACTTTACATCACCCAAACCACTCTCGCTGACGGTGTAGTTGTGAGTTTCGTCGTTTGGCGTATTGTTCTCCCTCTGAGTAAGCAGTAGGTTTGGCGGTGTTATATGATTCACAACAGAAGCCTCCTAGTTGCCATCCTTGGTTGTATCGTGCTATTAACCTATGGGAGTCAGTATGCTGAAAGGTATCATTCGACCGTTGTCTTATCGCATGTCAATTTTCAGCCTCTGGGTACTATGTTGTCTGGTCCTTTTCTCGGACCCATCCCCTGCGCAACACCTATATTTCTATCACCATATTCTATACATTGACCATGCTTATCAGTGTTTCCTGTACAAGTACGTCTTGTTGCACCTGAACTGCAGACCCCTGATGACGAGAATAATGCAGCTTTGATTGCTTGGCGCATCTATCGCACTCGCCTTTTTATTCCAGAGGGTCTTGCCACTTTTCTACCTGTTTTCATTGTCGTCGTTGAAAGCGGCGCCTTATATGCCACGAGTGTCCTTGCACTCCTTGTAGCAACCTTGACCGGATCCAACGCACAATACATCATGCTCACCGTTATCCCTCCTATCGTGGTGAGTTTAGTTGCCTTGGATTAGCATGATGTTCATAAGACTTTTCTTCAGGGAATCACATTCTGCCTCATCGTTCTGCAAGTACACTTCCACGTAGGTGGCAGCCCATCCGAACATTCCGCCAAGCCAAGGGGCATCCTTCTTGGAGAGCGAGGTGTACGGGGCACGGATTTCAGTAATCAGCCGATAACTGTGCACATCACAGAGGAGACGGAGATCGTTCAGTCAGACATGATGGGCGGAAAGAACAGCAGACTGGACCCGGAGGGTATCTTTCAAGTGTAAATTGGACCGTGTTCTGCTTTCCCGTAGCTGGATTTGGGTACGCTAGCCTTCTCCAAGCATGGAAGTGTGGATGGTTGTCAATTGTCGTGGTTGGGCTCGATCAACGTCTTTGTCAGTGCAGAACAGATACCTTGCTCTGCGGAGGGCGAGTTGCTGTACTGGTGCACGGTTCTGTTAGTGTATTTCGTATATTTCGCACCTTTTGTGCAGGTACGAGACGTAAAATCGACTATCCTCAACAGCCACAATTACTACGACAAAGCTGGTAGGAACCGTTGATACCCGATGTCCTTTTCAAGAAGGACATCGGATATCAATAGTTCCTTGCTCGAATGATTAAGAACGGGGCGCAATCGTTGCAATTTCTGCCTACGCACGAGGTTCGTTGAATGCTAGTTAAAGGAGAGAGGTAAGGAAGGGAATGTTCACGTTCCAAGGCTTAGTTGTCAGAAAGGTGAAGAGCTTCACCACAACCGAGCGGTAGATCCACTAGTGAGTGACGAGTGTCGTAGATATAGTCATGGGACGATATAAGTGGCCCACCAAAGGCCTCAAATACTGCTGGGCGTTAAACCCATACTAAGAACTCGCTGTGAAGAAGCGCGATAAGTAGACGTAGTATGCCATGTACACGGCGGCGCAGTGGTAAGGGAAAGCAGCGTGCTACTACGCGCGAGATCATCAATGATATCGATCAGTGATCAAATGACGCAACTTGAAGGCTCCGGTAGAATTTAGAAATCATCAGTGTTGCCCCGAAAGTTATCACAATTTCGAATACCGTACTACAAGTTTCGGGGGAAGTTTGACATCTGCTTTGCAGGAAACTTGATCATATGTTTGTGATAAGTTTTAAAAATTACCATGCACTTCCGGAGCAGTCGCCCGTGAAGAGCTGGTCTACTGGGTAAAAGTGAAAGTTGGAGTGCTGATTCGATGAGTCCACTAAGGACCAAGAAAATATAATATCCGAGTCGGTCTGCCCCGGGCCTAGGCAACTCGTCAATGAAGTATAAAAGTTACTAATCGGTTGCCCACGCATGCAGCTTGATCCACTTTTGTCGCTCACAGTCATGGAAGAACCAGGAGTTAGACAGAGGAAGAAAGCGGCTACCGGGTTCGCGAATGGTCACGAAGTGCGTACCTGACAGTTGCTTTGGTCACTGATATACTAATGACTGAGACCAATGCAGACGGGCAGTGAACCCAAGTCCAGCTCAGCATTTCCAAAAGTATATGTGTTATTAACCGCTGTGTTGGCTTTGGCACTTTACAATGTCTGTATAAAGAGCTTTCAAAGCTGGAGAACTCTACTTACCCATCGCTAGTTTCCAGCTCTAGTGAAGAGCCCGCTCAACCAGTTCCTCGGTGCACCTGCCAGACATCTACCAGGAGTTCGAACAAATTATGTCCCCACCTTCACGGCGGACGAAGCAAAACAAGATGCAGTGGTAGAGGCCTTTAAAGTACGAAACCATGTATTTGCTCAGCCTTCTGTAGACTAACACCTCATCTTAGCATGCGTGGCTTGCATACGGTAATGCGCAGTCCATGTAATTATGGCTAAACGACTGATTCCAGTAGAAAGGGACGCTATGGGCGACGACGAGTACCACCCGATCTCGCACGCTGGCTCAAATCTAACCAAAGCGGGGGGTATTGGGTATACTGTGGCAGACTCTATCGACACGATGATTATCATGGGGCTGGAGGACGAGTACCAGCGTGCAAGGGCATGGGTAGCAGACAAGCTCTCATTCGAACGGGATGGTAATTTCAACACCTTCGAGGTAAGTAGAAAACATTTTCATGGCGTAATGGCGACTTGATGTGTTTTTGATCATCAGACAACAATTAGAGTCCTGGGAGGCCTACTGTCTGCATACCACTTATCTGGGGAAGACCCCGTGTTTCTCGAGAAGGCTCAAGAGCTCGGTAGCCGCATTCTGCCCGTTTTTGAGACAGAATCTGGTCTTCCGTTATCGCTAATCAATCTGGGGCTTCGAGAAGGCGTGCCAGATAGCGATACTAATGGGTATATCAGTACTGCCGAGGCTTCAACATTACAATTGGAGTTCCGCTATCTGGCGTACCTTACAGACGAGGATACGTATTGGGAGAAGGCTGAAAATGTGAGTATCTTGCTTGGGGTTCTGCGCTAGATCCTACATTGTCTCAGGTAATGGCCGTCCTGAGGGCGAGTGCAATGCCGAGTGGACTAGCCTCCATCTTCGTTGAGTATGTCTTGAATTCATAAAATCGCCATGCATACAGCTTATATACCAGCCCGAAAACGGGTCGCTACCGAACTTCGCCAATTCGACTCGGATCTCGCGGGGATTCTTACTACGAATATCTACTGTGAGTGGACATAATGTTAAGTTTCACGTTTCTCTCATCTTTGAGTGACAGGAAACAATACCTGCAAACTGTAAGCATAGTATACAGGAATGGCTAATGTCAGAAAGTCTGATAATTCCCTTAGAACCAAACGGAGCTTGTATACCGCGAGGTATATTTGACAGTTTGATCCAAACATCATTCATTACACGTTTTAGATGTATGACACTGCGATGTCAGGTATCCACACACACTTGGTCAAGCGAGGGCTTTCCAGCCAGCTTCTCTACATCGCCGAGCTTAACCCGGAGCGGACCCAAAGTGGGGAACTGTTGGCTATATCTCATTGTTCAATGATAAATGCCCTAACGTGATCAATAGCGGATGGCGTTTAACGCCCAAACAAGACCATCTCGTGTGCTTCCTTGGCGGTTCCCTTATGCTTGGTGCCACGACGTCCGGTGCCCTTGTTCACAATGTCTCGATTCCACCGCGAACCGACGAGCTCACCGACCAAGGCGAACGTGATTGGCTCACGGGAGTCGAACTCATTAACACCTGTATGGCCACACATGACACCCAAACGTATGTTTCGATGTGCCTCAGTCTCAGTAGTGTTTACATGTGCACTGAACATGGCAATCAGCGGCCTGGCGCCTGAAATTGCGCACTTCCGTATTCTGGGTGATGGAGTGGATGATTCAGTGGCTCCTGCGGACTGGTACATCAAAGGCGCGCGGTATGTTGACTCACTTGTCACATCGAGCCACACGCTGACTTGCTTGTGAATTACCAGCCCAGACGTCCCTCCTCCTTTTGATGCCCGGTACATCCTCCGGTATGTTTGGTTCTATTCCGTCGTACACTCATGAAGGATTCAACTTGTACTACAGCCCGGAAACCGTCGAATCCATCTTCATTGCCTTCAGGCTCACTGGTGATCCCAAGTATCGCGATTACGGCTGGGCGATATTCCAGGCCATCGAAAAGCATTGCCGTATCCCAACAGGCGGATACGCGAGTGTGATAAATGTGGATCAAGTTCCTGTGGAGTATGACGATAAAATGGAGACTTTCTTGATGGTGTGTGACACCCAACACTTCCCACACGCTCGTGGCTGACTCAGTTTTCTCGTCAGAGCGAAACATTAAAGTATCTGTATCTACTCTTTGCGGATTCAAGCGTGCTTCCTCTCAGCGGTGAGTACCTCGTTCAATTGACAAGACGTAGCTCATGTATCACGTTGTTTCACAGAATATGTCTTCAACACGGAGGTAAGTCTGAGACATAAAATTCCGTCCTTCCGCAAATACTCAGTTCTGGACAGGCACATCCTTTGCCCGTATTTAATCCAACTATACGCACCGGTTTTTCATAATTATTCGCGCTGCGCCATCGTCAGATTAATTGTCTGAGTGGATTATTAGCTGACTGATGTATGCATTATCTTAGTAGCTGCTTGCAGTTTTGATAGGCTTACCGGTCGCATCAGAACATACTTGGCAATTTCAGCTTTACCATTTGTAGCAGCTGCATCACCGACAGCATCAGCACTCGAAACACCGGCAGTATCCAACACCAATTAATATATTGATCCTCGAAGTCCAAATAAACCGCCCAGTTCAGTAAGTAGAATTATAACGAGGACCTAGACGATACAACGTGGAGCTCGAAGATGTAATGTGAGTTCGTAATGAATGAAAATCAATTAAGTTGTAATGGGTGTGGTGTGATACTGATCAAATGTCAAGCACAATAGCATGATCTAAAGCGTCAAAGCAGCAGCCTGAGCGTACGACAGGCCCTTGCAAGCGGGTGATTCGGGGGCAAGAGAGATGAATTCCCAAGGTTCATTGATCTCAATGTCATGTCCAAAGTCATCAAGAGCGATGACCGAACGGACAGGCGGGAGGACCTCGAAGTCAGCATCTGTGCACAACTTCGAATCAGTATTGTGATGAATGAAATCTGGCAGCACCGTACCTTGCGCCTTGGATTGTTTCCTGGTCTTGAACGTCACGAAATCCGCAAGTGCCATCTTGGAGAAACCAGACTTGTTCCTCGGCACTGGTGTGATATTAACGGGGCACCCCGATCCAGTGAACGTACGAGAGTCAGGTTCATTGCTATCCCAGAGTTTCAAGCTGGCCCTCTTAGCAGCCCGATTCACGTGCCCTTCCTTGAGCGCCGGTGCTGGTGCTCCCGCAGCCGCTCTCTCCTTGCGCTCCTTCACTTGCGCGTGCTCCCGCCGCTCCTTTGTCTGGTGCCTAGCGCGCTCGTAGGCACGCTGGTCCTTCGCACCAACTTCGGCGAGACGATTGTTAGCCGTCTCATGCGACTGTTCTGGGGATTTCGCGGAGGATGTGGTAGACATGAAGAAGGGTTGAAGGACAGTGTCTCACTTATATAGATAGGTAGAAGCGATATCCCACGGTGACGACGGCGGAGGAAGCATTGCCTTTGAGGGTCAGGAGATGTCAGGACCACGGCTACTAGTTTGAAGCGGATGTATCAGTGCTGAGATTAGCTCCAAGAGGGCTACTGACGAACGTTGTCATGACCGAAAGCACTCTACCGAAGATGACGCGAAACAGGAAACTCCGATCGCATACGTGTCACGTGATGAATCACTGACTTGGGAGGCTCCTGTCCAACTCCTGTCACATCTACAACCATGTCGGTTCTTGTCGTTTCCTATAGAGCTTGTATGTCATATTTTACTGTCTCTTGCCCCAAGACACCTTTGTCGTTCATGTTTTCCCGTAAGTAGTTCCATATTTCCTCCTGTGCTTATGTAGTAACTTCTGGTTGAGTCGGACTGCCGCGTGCGCATAACCGTTACAAAAGTTAGAATACTGAAAGCTTATCGTCTGCTGTACACCTTTTTCGGCGCGTGACTTCCGTTTATTCTTATCGACTTACTTTGACATGGGCATGCATTCTTTGTTATGAATACGTTGATGGTTTAACGCTGCCAATTTGTAGCCGGACACAGGCACAATTGATATCCAGGTCATTTTCCCAGTCCAGATGGATGTTGACCCAGAACTAAGGGACTAGAATCTCGGCTGCACAGGTGGCAATATTATGATGAGACAGTACGGACACCAGTAGATGTTTAGGTAACTATATGTACCACTATGTGGATGCGCCCTCTTCTTGGGATGCACTATAGTCAAGTGAGGTACAGAAGGCTAGCAATGTGCCCTTCCCAATAATTATAATAGGAAATAGGAATAGAAAGAGAGCAAAGACCGGTGTATGCAATAACCGAAACGACAGACAAAGGGAGATGCTGAGATATATCTACAATCAAGGAGGAGCCGCGTCGGCCTGGGGGAGCTCAGGGGACTTCTCATCAGTAGTATCGGGACTTGGTTCTTCAGTGCGTATATTTTGTTGTTGATCCTGTTGTGCGAGATCTGGTTGGTCGTGTCTATCATCAGCGGTGCTGGGTCGGTATGCAGCTATACCATCGCCAAATGCCGTCCAGTCCATGAAGTCACGCCGTACTTCAATGTAGTCATTCGCAAATTCACCGATCTGGGCTCTTATTAGACTGATAGAAAATCAAAGTATGATAGGACTTACCTCGACTTCATCAAGACCAAGTTTCTCACCCTCGACGGTTGTGCGTAAGTGGAGGCCAGGGATAGTGTTGATGCACTTGACGATGAGAGCAGTAACGACGAACGTGTATGAACACGTCGCGCAAATATAGGCGACTTGGACGTAAAGTTGTTTCCAATGTTGATCAACCCAGCCACCAGGAACATTTGTGTTAACACCATCCAGGGCGGCAATGGAACGGGAAGCGAAAAATGCGTTCATCAAGAGACCCAAGATCCCGCCGACAGCGTGCTCAGCAAAAAGATCGAGTGCATCATCCACACGAAGAAGAAATTTAACTCAGGGATGTGTCAATAAGTGCACTCCCAAGCAATCCAGTAGTCTCACCTTTAGTTGCGTAATTACACACAGCACCGGTGATTATGCCCATGATGACTGCTGCCCAGGGACGGATGAATCCCGAAGCAGGCGTGGCTGCTACGAGACCAGCGATGGTTCCAGAGCAGAACCCGACCATAGTATATTTGCGCTCCAGACGATAGTCGAGGAGGCACCAGACGATACCGCCAAACGCAGCAGCAAGCATAGAGTTCCACACCGCCATGATAGCGCGTAAATTCGCCCCAAAAGCACTACCGCCATTGAAACCTAACCATCCAAACCAGAGCATGAATGTACCCAGGTTAACCATGGAAACATTGTGCGGTCTGAAGTTCAGGAGTTCCTTCTCCTGCCTGCGGCCAAGCACCCAGGCATAGGCAAGTCCTCCTACCCCGCTTCCGATCTCCACGGGGCCTCCACCTTTTAGATGAAAAAGATGTCAGAGAATACATACGGCAGTAAAGATAATTAATTAACCTGCATAATCGAGAACGCCGTATTTAAAGGCCCATCCATTTATATTCCACGGCCAGCAAGCGAGGGGGCAATAGACCAAGGTCAACCACAAAAACGAGAAAATTATAGCCGGGAGAACCCGTCCACGTTCGGCGATCCCGCCCATCAGGAGTCCTACTGTTACGCACGCGAATTCCATCTGGTAGAATGCGTACAACAGGTCAGGAATTAGTGGGGAACCTGGTGACGGGTCGCCAAGAACATCCATCAGGCCAAAGTGGGCAAGGTTGCCTATGAATCCATTGGTGGCAGTTGGCGAAAACGCCAAGGAGTAACCCCAGAAGTACCACTGAAAAATACAGACTGAATTGCTGGCAGTAACCACCCAGATAAGGGACAAGGCGGACTTTCTTCTTGCCAATCCGGAATATAGAAAAGCTGATACAACACCGTAAGTGGATGATGGGAAACCCGGGTTGATAGAGATTTGCGAACCGAGACCTGGTATCATGAAAGATACCATAGCACCTGCCACAATTATGAAAGAGACATCTCCACGGTCGAACCTGTGGTATACAGTGAGAATCCTTCAACGGCAGAAATGCTATATTTGGCTCACTGAGTGGTATCCCCTGTACAAGATAATCAGCATCAATATTGTGTCCTGGTCGCTATGACGGTCGTGGAACTCACTCTTTTTCAAAATAGCATTCAACACTTCCAAGGCGTTCTCTCTGAGAACCATCACGTCGAATATAGTCTGGCAAGGAGATACGCTTAGTGCCAACTATTCAGGCAGTCACGTTTGTCCAACCGATAAACTGCAAGTCGCTGCGTGCTGAAGCGCTGAAGCTCTGGGGCCTTGAGACTTGAAAAGTTGAATGAAATTTCATTGGTTGGATAACGAACGGCGTTTAGAGCTAGCCGATCTAGGTTACACTCGTGTGATACCTGCAGCGTCGTGACATTTGTATTCAACCTGCAGGAGTCTAGGACCGGTTAAAAACATGTCCATACACGTGCACGATCCGAATTGATCAGTTTCTTTCAGTGATCACGATCAAGTCTTACATCGTGCCCATTCATGGAAGCTCAGACTCCATATCTACATCTCCTAGCTGCTGGCTCCAACGCTCGCGGTCAGCTAGCCAATGGTTCTGATGACGACTCACATACTTTCAAAGAATGTCGCTTCATAGGCTGCACAGAGGGTATGCTTCCCCCCAATACGCTCGGGATCTTGCAGCTTGCGACTGGAGCAAACCACACTCTCGTGTTGTTAGAGCTTGGTGACGGCCGAAGGGAGCTTTGGGGGTGTGGAGATGGACGTAAAGGGCAGCTGGGTCCTGAATATATGGAACAGTTGACAGAATTCACGCCGATCAGCACGCCCTTGTACGAAACTTATGCTTCCCAAGGATATACCTGTTGTCTCATCGCTGCCGCTTGGGAGACATCATATCTTGTTTTGAAATTGCCTTCCCGACCAGACGTGATCATCTCGATGGGTTCGAATGACTTTGGGGCCCTCGGTGTGGGCACAAAACATACTACAGTAACACCGGCAGTCGTTTCGTTTGATCACCTCACTATCGAGGGACGCTCTATCAAACCCAGTGAGCTCGTTGTCGAGTCCATTGTTGCAGGACCTCGTCATGTCGTACTTCATGTGCGAACCGTTTTTAATACTGAACACACGCTCATTGGCTGGGGTTTGGCCAGACATGGCCAACTAGGGGACACGAAGGTCGTGAACTATGACCGCCCTTACATCATTTCCCTCGACGTATCCCCAGATCCGGTGCAAACATGTTCTCTCGGTCTCCAACACACCGTCGTCTGTCACCAATCAGGGCGGACAACAGCCTTTGGATCTAACAAGAAAGGACAACTCCATAGGATGGGTTCTTGGGAGCGTGTTCGACAGGTTGGGTGCACGTGGAATGGGACATACCTTCTCAGAGACGACGATGAAAATACCCTTCTATCAACAGGAAGTAATGCCCATGGTCAACTAGGTCGGGAGTCGCAAGTCGAGGAGAAAGAGGTTACTGTCGGGCCTGTCGAATTTACTTCCCACGATGGCAAATTGCCTTCACTGAAATCCTTTGCTTGTGGCAGCGAACATGTGATGGCAGTGATCTCTCCCTATGGCTCGTCAGATATGGAAGTTTGGGGTTGGGGGTGGAACGAGCACGGTAACTTGGGGCTGGACCATACGGATGATGTGCCGAAGCCCATAAAGATCTGGCCAGCAGCAGGAGGACACGCGCTGGACGGAAGGATTGCGCGAGTATGGGCTGGAAATGGGACCAGTTGGATCTTGTTACAAATATAATATACAGCTATACTAAAACACGAGGTGTGCGGGACAGAAAAGACAGCCGACTATTGGAGATGCAAAGAAAGGCAGGGGCGGAGGTCACCGGTCATTGATCATCCAAGAGGTCCATGTCGTTATGAATTTGCCGGACGGTGGTTTCCTTCGAAGCGGCGAGCTGTAACAACATATGAACGTCTCCTAGAAGCAGTGGAGGATCTCATACCCTTCCTATCAATAACTTCGATGCAGAGTGTTAGCTTGCAGGATATGATAGAAACAGAACACGGGGGCCAAACCTGAGTAGCATCCTTGGCTTCGTTATAACGGTGCAACAAGTTTATGTGTCTTGATACGATAGCCTCGGCGCTCTCGTCCTCACTATATATTTGTTCAAGGGGTCAGCGCGTTTCATCGGAGTCAATTATCTGCTCCAACCCTATCCTCTTCTGTAGGACATCGATTTCTGCTTGAAGTTTATCGATGTATTCCTTTTGCTTCTACGCATAAATTTAAACACACTTGTTGTATAAGCCTGGCTTGAAATCACACATACCTTGGCAGACGTCGCGGCATGCATGATAGTCTGTTCTCCTGCAAAACGAATATGTAGAATCCTGACGCGTGACGGCGCGCATCAACGCGTTGTTGACTCTTGTTTGTTTTGCATCTGGGTTCTTCATACAGTAACAACTTGATCAGTGATCACTCCTCAAAATGCCATCTTATGGGTGAACAACAACATATATTCGTCATCACTCGCGTCCGAACGGCGGGCTCAGGATCTACGAAGTACCGCTGTGTGGCAGCATATCATGTCACGCAATGTCGGGGGGCAATGGCACTATGCTGTCTTCTCCGCTTTCTTGCCGTGGTGAAGCATGGCAGCAATAGGGAGGTCATAGAATCAGAAATGAACGCTCTGCACGAGAAGTACTGCAGTAACGAGGATCTACCTGCTGTCTGTTGCCCGTCCATTACTTTCCTAATGGCTATGTGCTGGGGCACGAAGTTCATCATCCCTGGCAATCCAAATGTTGGGTATAGCCAATATCCTCCCCTCGATGAGAACGATAGTGCAGGTTTGTACCCTATTATCGATATAGACGACAACTGAGTCTGTTCAGCAGACAATCAACAAGATATTACTGTGATCGACCTCGCCGATGTGAGATCGCCAACGTATTGTTTTGTTAACGTGGCAAGAACGGCAAGCAACGGTGAGGACGAAGTTATCCTACCTCCACGTGTGCCGCTCTCTGCGCGCCAATATATGTGTGCATATACGAAGGACGATTTACACGACAGCGGGCCCGTCGCAAAGCTTGACAACGTGAAGTTGACAAAGCTGGACACTCTGATATCAGTTTGGCCAAAGGAATACAAGAGGGTTGAGATCCCCCAAGTTGCTCCTTCGGGATCTGAGGCCTTTAACCTCACGATCAGCAAGGAAGTCAGAGAGCTCATCGGGATGCCTCTGTTACAATCAGTCGCACCAGAACTAACGACGAAATCAAAGGCACTAATTCCAACCATAACCGTTACGCAGGATGCCCACGACACGTTCGACATCGAACAAATGTATGATCTTTGGCAGGCTGGGAAAACATTTCAGGTTTACGCCGCCCTGCAGGAATTATTGCCGTTTCCTCGCAACGGAATGCCATTATTGCACAGTGTTGTCGAGAAGAAGTTAAGCGACAAGAATGGCGTGCTATCACTTGCGGAGATAGCTCTACGAGACGATCAGGTTGAAGAAATTTTGAACATCCACGGGAACAAGATTAGAAGACTCGATCTTTCCCATAACCCCTACCTCACGGCAAAGATCGTCCCAAGGATCTTACAGCTAGCTCCGCGTTTGAACACTTTAATAACTCTTGGTTGCCCTTTGATAGAAAATGACGACGTTTATCAGCTCCTGCGAGACACCGGGCATCTTTTTCATTCACTCGATGCCTTATTGCATCCCTCTCTTTTGCAGCCCCTGGAGCTTGCTCGTGAAAACGCGTCCTACCCCATTGCCTTCTCTTACATACAAGCCTCAGGCATGCATAACCATCCGGCTGTATGCACGCTACCATTGTTCCAGCCGTCTGTCATCATCCGCGCTATCCTAGATCTCGTGGCATCTGGTCCCAAAGATTCCTCATGGCAATTCGATCTCCTGGAACACGTATCCCCCGTCACTCCTGCAACTTTGTTCTCTGGGTTCCGCAAATCACATAGCGAGAATAGAGAGATCACGTGTATTCCGCAGTATTCACTGCGAGGTCTTCAAGGAGAAGGCTGGGTGTTTGCATTATATACGCCACTGAGAGTCAACTCTGTGGATGGCCTAGAAAGATATCGACGCCATACATATGCGTTTGTACGTTTCAAGCCTCCCAAGAAAGTCGGAGAAGGAGACATGACTGGTCCTAATCTCAACGTCAATGTAGAAGGCGCTGAGATCCATACATTTCGGTCATGGCTTGACCAGCTTGATTTGGAGAATCGACCTGCTGCGCCTGCTGAGCTGGTCCAAGAACTTGACCACCGTCTTTTGGACCTTCAGCTGGACGTTGATTATGGACTGAAACCAATGCTGGAGGGCGATCTTCTTTCTTTTGTGGAAAGTATACGGATCGAGCAATGATTGGCAGGGATAGCAGCATGACCACAGCGAGTAGTGATGAGAGATTATTGAATATCGTTTAGCTATAGTGCCTCGAAGTTAGTTTCATCGACAATGTTATCAAAGTTTGGTGTCCCACAGATGCTACTTAGATATCTGTAGCCACCCCTGAGTTGTTCGCTCCAGACGACGATTATGTAGTACGTAAATACCTTGTTAAATATTACAATGGATGACTGGAACTTCCAGGAAGCAGTGGTACCAAAGTTGCAACAGCCCAGACTCCCGCTACGCAACCCGCTGATGAGTGTATGATCCTTCGTTTTAATGAACTAGATACGCCTCACTCACATACCTACTCACAGACTTCCGATGTATCTCCTTTGGAGATATCAACAACAGATGAACCTATCAGTGCAGCCGGCCACCGATCAGCATGTTCTTCATCAGGCTTGCTGCAAGATCTTACCAAGGAGCTCCAGAATAGGTCACCGTTTCCTATAACTTGCGGAGGCTATGGGGACATCTATAAGTGTTATTTAGTAGTGAAGCCAGATGGGACCGTCCCGGTAAGACCAGCTTGTGCACTTTGTCACGTATTTTCCTAAATATAATAAAGGTAGCGGTGAAGTCCGTGCTTTACAGTCTGATGATGAGGCCTTGATAAAGAAGAATAGCAAGGTAACGTCCTTTTCAATAATATTTTGTGGTTTCATAATAAACTTGCATAGAGAGTTCGTCGCGAGCTGAAAATTTGGGGCCGTCTCAAACACAACAGTATTCTTCCACTCTGGGGAGTGGCAACCGACTTTGGACCCTATCTCGCAATGATTTGCCCATGGGTTGATAATGGAGCTCTGACGGGCTTTCTTGAGCGCCAAGAAGACACGTTGTCATCTGAACATAAGTTCGCCCTTGTAAGCCCGTGTTCGCAAGTACCTCTAGATGCTTGTTGACCTGTTGACGCACGTCAGTTGACTGATATTGCCCTTGGATTACAATATCGTAAATTGTCCTTCACTCCACCTGATTTTGCAAATGCTAATGAGTCAGTTCATAGCAAATCAATTATCCATGGTGATCTGACAGGGGTGTGTGTGGTGACATACAGAGTGGTACTCCTCATTACTGATGTTCCTATTCTCCAGTCAAATGTCTTGATTTATGGCAATGGTCGGGCATGTGTCACTGATTTCGGTCTCTCGACTATGATGGAGGAGTTCATTGGTACTTCCTATCTCACAAGCTCCATCAGAGGGAATATCCGATGGGCAGCTGCAGAGCTATTCGACGTACCCGAGGACGATGGAGAAGATCATGCCCCGGTGCTGCTCAGTGTCGAATGTGACATCTACTCATTTGGCAGCATCATCTTGCAGGTGAGTAGCTTGAGTTCTTGGCCAAAAAAAACCTTTGTTCACTTTGCGAATGCTCTAGGTATTGACTTGCAAGGTACCCTACTACGATGTGAAGAAGGATTATGTGGTAATGGGACTTGTCGCCAGAGGAAAGAAACCAGAGCCTCCCAAGGGCTCGCAAGTTGCACCTGCGCATTGGGAGTTCATACAGCGATGTTGGTTGCCTCGTGCCAGTCGTCCGTTGATTGGAGAAATTGTGCTGTTTGCACATCAACAATACTGCGAGCTCCATCCAAACGACACAGTTGATCATGGTAATTCGTCTGGGAACCCATCTGGGATTTGGCCTGGGACCTGGTCTGGAAACTGGTCTGGGCACTGGTCTGACAGTGATAGCGATGAAGTCAGCGAGTCAGATGACGACAGCTCCTCTGGAACCGACCAGGATGCCGAAGGAGATGGCATGGACAGAGATGAAGATGGTGGAACGGGCGATGAAGGTGAGGAAGGCAGTGAGGGTGACGAGCATGATAAGCATGACAAGAGGGGTGGTGAGGATGACGAGGGCAACGAGGAGGTTGTTCATGATGAGGTTATTGGCCTGGATGGAAAAGATGGGTCCGACAACGACGACCGCTCCTCCGGAATCGACCAGGAGGTTGAAAGAGAAGACTTCGACGAAAGAGTGGAAGGCAATGAAGGACATGAAAGCAGTGAGGACGATGAGAATGAAGGTGATGAGGAGGATGAAAGCAGTGAGGGGGTTGAGGATGATGAGGACATTGAGGGCGATTGCGATGATGAGGGCGATGCCGACTATGACAGCTATGACGACGATGGGGATGGTGGGGCTGACTGCAGTTATGACTCGGACGGGTCCTGGTAGATTAACTCAGCTGTCCATGTCATTCCTTCATCACATATGATACCGTGACAATATTTTGAATATGATGCTCAGGTCGCAGGACCTAAACCAATCAGCATGACATCTGCATTGAACTTGCAAGGGCAAATTTTAAAGGCATAGTTCGAACTTCTACTCACAGGTCTCTCAGATATAGAAGGATTCGGAGCCAATGACTATCTTCCTTCGATCTTCCCTTCTATCAACTTGGTCCTAAGAGAATGCCGTGCATACCAAGGAAAATTTGTCAGTCGCTTGGAAATCCATCAGCTTTTGAACGGTCACGCTATTATTACAGCGCGCAACTTCCAACCGACAATGCTGGTGCCTCGGCTGTACTCACAATTATTGCAACACGCCCCCCACAAAGTGACCTGGGCCAGTGGCAATGCTTCGCTGAAGCTTTCTAAGGTCACCGACAACATCAACTTTCACTCAAGACAGTGATGACACATGTGATCACTTCTAGCGTGAGCGCGGCGGTGGATTAACGCCCAAGGAACCCTACAAATTGTCCTATCCTGCAACCTCGTGTTCGATAGCTATGTCTCTACCAGTGCATCTTTTCCCTCTCCCAACTACCCCAGACACCGCCTCCTGCAAGTTCATCGATCTCATTCAACAGGCATCGTCCAAGCGGGTTAATTGGGACCCACTGATTGATATCAAAGTCAGTTTTCCACCCTGGTGAACCGTTAACACTGCACCGATTTACCTTATCTTCAATGCCCGTAGGTGGGGTACTATGGGACTATCAATAGCGAAACCAGAGAACTGGAAGTGGAAGGAAACATCTACGATGCATGTTTCCAACAGTCATTAAGGCAGCAAGGCCTCGGGATCAATCTCACCAATCCATCATATCAGCCTATCAAGGGCGCAACCGAAGACGACATAATCATATCCTCAGTGTGTGCACTCAAAAAGGAAGAGTTATTGGGGTCCAGCAAGCCAGAAGTGTAAGGGCGCATGAACTTCTTGCTTTCGTGCTATCATTCAAATTACTTCAATCCATTAGCTCCTTCCTTGACCTCTCCACCAAGGCTGATTTTCAGTTTCCGGAGGGCATGCGAGGCGCCATTCTCGCGATGCGCAAGCCCCAACAGGAATACATCCCTCAGGGAAGGTTTCTGAATGTCATCTTCGAGGCGAACCAGCTGAAGGACAAATACCTCGTCGTCAGCACATGCACGTGCCCAACATATTGTTGTTACTTGTCTGATTGGTGTGCGCATACCTGCCTCATTGGTGGACATATTATGCTGATGAACTGACGCAGCTGGAAAGAAGGTCGCGCTGGCTTTTGTAACTTCTGGCGGAAGAGTTCCTTCTGGCTGGTGGACGGACGGACAAGCAGGGTTCCTCCGAACCGAACGTGACAAGGCTGGACGCTACCTCTATACGCCTCTCTACTCACTGGAGTCCAGGGCTAGTTGGTTCCAGCGCTTAAGGGTGCACACAGGAATGTGCGCTACTGGTTCCCGTCTATACAGCACATCTGTTCTGACATCCCCTCAGAGGGTCTTATCGTATTTCATCGTTGCAGTCCCACGGGGACGGAAATTATGCGAACTTCTATCCTTCTCTTAAATCTTTACAGTCCAATGCAACTATGCAACCTCGGACACAGTCTGCCCTAAGTGTATGCATGTTCATCTCATTGAAATATATGCTTTACTCACGCAGTTCCACAGTTTTCCTCTTCATCTTTGTCGGAAACAACAGCGACAGAAGAACAGACTATACCAGGTTCTGTGTCAGACGAGGCTCCGCAAGATCTTACCAGCCAACTTCAGGGAAGGTCTCGCTTTCCGATCGCTTCCGGAGGCTTTGGGGATATATGGAGGTGCTATTTGGTGGAGCGCAGTGGGACTATTCAGGTAGGTTCAGAGCATTTCTAGCGAATTATACTGAACGTGGCGTAGGTGGCAGTGAAGAGCATTCGTTCTTTCGAGTTGGATGGTGATGTCGTTCGGCGAAAGAAGGCGAAGGTAATGCCCTTCTGTATAACGTGTTAATATATCTAATCATGAACTCGGCTCAGAGAGTGCGTCGCGAGCTCAAAGTGTGGGGCCGTCTTAAACATGATAATATCCTTCCACTCTGGGGAGTGGCAAATAACTTTGGGCACTACCCTGCAATGGTTTGCCCATGGGCTGACAATGGCGCTCTTACAGGCTATCTCGAGCGCCAACGTGACCTCTTGTCATTTCAGGATAAGTGCTCCCTCGTAAGCTCTTTTCGCGTGTCTCCAGGAATGTGCTGACATCGTCAGCTGAGAGATATTGCCCTTGGATTGCATTACCGTAAGTCCTTTTGCTGCAACCATATTTTCAAACGCTTATGCACGCTCAGTCCACAGCAAATCAATCGTGCATGGTGACCTTGCAGGGGTGCGTATGGCCACACACAGAAGGTATACTCGTTACTCACGTCCTCATTCTCTAGGCAAATGTCCTGATTTATGGTAACGGACGGGCGTGCCTTGCTGATTTCGGTCTTTCAACCATTATTTTGGAGTTCAACGGCACTTCCTATTTCACGAACTCCATCAGGGGGAGCATCCGATGGGCAGCTGCCGAGCTATTTGAAGCGCCAGAAGACGATGGAGATGATGAAGATGCATCGGTCTCACTCGGCGTCGAGTGCGACATATACTCATTTGGGAGCATCATGTTGCAGGTTCGTAGCTTGATCCTTCTACCTCGAAGTCCTTGTTCACAAGTGCTCTAGGTATTGACTTGCAAGGTACCCTACTACAATTTGAAGAAGGACGATCTGGTGTTGGGACAAGTTATCAGAGGGAAGAAACCCAAACCTCCCAGAGAATCGCGAATGGAGCCCGTGCACTGGGAGTTCATACAACAATGTTGGTTGCCTCGTGCAAGTCGTCCATCAGTTGCCGAAGTTGTAACGTTTGTAGGACGCGAACTACAGGCTCTGTCGTCATAATGTTTCATGAACAGACCAATTTGAATGAAGATTGTACCACGGATGATTGTAACTTCTTTACAATCACTACAGGGTCCAATATTTATGGGCTACGGCGGTATGGTGAGGACAGGTGTGCTACGCTGCTCTCTCCTGCATGCGCACAGATTTGGAAGATCGCGATCCTTGTCATCGCATTTGTCGTACCCTTATTTATGTGGTCAGACTTGAAGCGTGCTGCGCATTACACTGAGAAGCGGTGGGCAGCGAGGAGGTCAATAATGGTGCGTCGTTGCTTGGTTTGTCGTATGCTTTGGTATGTTAATGATCAGCTGATAGACTATCAAGGGCAAGTTGGCGTGAATGCCACTGGCCAATGTACGCAAGATTCATCGCGGTTGGTGTTTTTTAGATTCAATTTGAGCATTTCAAGACGTTGCTCGCTTGTTCGGGTGGGTATGTCTTGTTTTTTATTCGTTGTTAGAGTCTAGCTGTTACATACTCTTCCGAAATTTCTCCTTGTTCTTGGTGTGCCGGTCTTTGCTAAAGTAACATCTTGCTATAGCCGAGACATCATTGTTCCATAGCGCTACATACACGACAGTCAACAGATGCTACGATTACAGCATACCGAATCTCGATACAAAATTTGACCGCCTTTTTCTGAATTAGATACGGCCGTGCGATGACCTTGCTTCAGATTGGCTATCACCCGGGACAGGCAATTCATAGACTAGGCCGCCGTTGGAGTATGCTCTGTCCCTCGGCTTGCAGCCCACGTTTCTGGTCCCTGCGATATTCCGGCATTCATGATCACATTTACTACAACACACTGAAGGAGTGCCTACCGTCCTGTTACCAATTCTCTGATTCTTGACTCTTCTCGCAAACCACTCCGCAGCAGTGGAACCAGTCTCGAAGTTTCTGTCAGGTCGCTTCTTCACCGCTTCTGCAATAATATGGCTAGATTCAACAAGAGCCCGGAGGACTTTCGAGTTGCCCGGACGGGTAAAGAAAACCAAGGACCACCGCTCATATTCAGCCTGTACACCGGGAGGTGCACTGTCCATGGCCATTTGACAAATTAGCAAGGTTGAAATTCAGGTACTCATGCACCCACACAACACGGTGAATGTTAGATTGTAGGATGCCTCCGCTGAAAAGAGACAACGCATCTCCAACATTGCAAACTGCATGTCCAGGGATGGGCTATCAGTAGATGAGTATCTGTTGTACATGCACGTGAGCACGAGACTCGTACTCACTCGAATGTAGGACCACTCGTCATGACCTGGGGGGAGCACTTGTAGTCCACCGAGGCGATTGTGCAAGAAGCTCTGCTAACGTTTGACAAAAACAACATAGCCCATATGTCCAGTTACCCACCAGACTGCCGAAATCAGTATGGGCACCTAGTATTGCAAGACTTTTCATCACTTCTTTGACCTGCGTAGGAGGGCTGCGAATACATCTAGTCTCGCTACCACTGTGCTCCTCCATGTCATGTAGTCTCTCCAAAGTCCCTTTTCGCAGTCCAAGCTTGTCATTGAATATATTCAATACAACATGTGTCACCTCGAGACCCTTGCGGACAAATGGTGCAATCGTGTTTTCCATGCGAGCATTTACGGTCGATGGGTAGGTACGGTGAACGACCTGTGGATATGCCAGTGCATCATCTTTAGACACGTTTATGAAATCGGCAGAGTCCAAGTTGCCTATGTTTGCGTCAGTCTACTACAAGTAGATTGATCTGGAAGTCCTACCAGCTGCATCAACCGCGTTAGCCCCTACTTTCTTGTATCTGATAAAGAATTCAGATAAGATGAGAAGCGCTCATAAGTTAAATCAAAACCAACCCGAAAGATTGTCCATTGTCTCCTTGCTCGAACTTCATACGTTCTTCGAGGGGCAGAGCCATTGTCTCAG
This sequence comes from Suillus weaverae, assembly GCA_016767475.1. Taxonomy (NCBI): domain Eukaryota; kingdom Fungi; phylum Basidiomycota; class Agaricomycetes; order Boletales; family Suillaceae; genus Suillus; species Suillus weaverae. The sequence goes on along the minus strand of MU179326.1, from coordinate 86,804 downwards.
CTCCCATATCAAACATGTCGCTGACTTCTTGGTCTGCGCTGTGGTTCTTTAAACTGTTAGAGAGTTAGGTCTGACAGACATTCAACAAAGTACATAATTATGACGTACTACCAAAACCCGATAGTAGTCGCTGCCTCCCACAGTCGATTTACTTCCTCCACGTCTCCAGCCTTGATGAGCTCATAATCAATAATCAAGAGCGGATGTGTTCGAACATCGTCCGGGAAAGGAGGAAGAGTACTTCCAGGCATGATGATCTAAACAAGGATGTTAGAATGGTAGTATGAATAAGCCGACTTCGAGTGGGGACAGCAGGGTACTAGAGAATGCTTGGAGGAATGAGTGCTGTGGGAACTTGAAGGCAACCTTTATATACTAAATGTGAGGTAGTGTCATGCCACGGAATCGCCACCTGACCGGTCCTTGGTCATTATGCATTATGAATTATTATTACCTTGCGAAGTTACCTTGTTACCTTGCGAAGCAAGGTCATGTCGCTGGGGAGATAGTCAAGTGACATGAACATCATGCTGTGCAGTCACGTGATCATAAACAGTCGCATACAATTTTGATTAGGCATAAACACAACAATGATCAACTACAGAATGATACCAATGCAACAGATATTCAACGTATTCATGCATAACTTGAAAACCAGTAAACTGAATCGTGCCAGTACCGTAACATACCCTCTCTAGTAGTGGAACTCGTAAATTTGGTTTCGATGATCACGTGGGTTTTCAAAGTCAGTCGGCAAATTCCGTAAAGCAATGTAGTTCACCATTAATATTGTGCTGCCACATGTAGTACCTAACTTAGGGTTCGGCACGCGAGTTACTCGCGCTGATGTGTGTTTCCACCAATGAACTGATGACGAGCCAGGGCCGAAGTACATAGTGTTGAACATTAAATTATTCCCGCTACCTTTAGGTAGCTGGGTATTTGTGGACATGAAAATGAGAAAAGAACCGAGTAGATGCAGTGGCGGTGCAATTTGGATATATGTAGTGGATCTTTCCCACGTCTGATATCTGCTGCTTTTTGTCGTTGGCTTTCTTGTTTGATTGTTGATTACTCTGCTATCATGTCGTTCATGCTCGAGGGTATAAATGTGTCTGTTGCGCGAGACGACTCTTCGGAAATCTCGCTGATTTCCGTGTCTTTTTTGAATTCATATGCGCTCACTCGTTCTCTTTTAGCTTTATACAAGCTTCTCGCGTGGATCTATAATAGATAGATACACTCAGATCGGGCACGCGAATGTGAACGTCTATGATATTCACCTATGATAGATAGATACACTAAGGCTTGGTTAGCATAGGTGAATGTAAGTAAAGTAAGTATCATACCTCAGATTGGGCACGCGAATGTGAACGTCTGAGGTATCGAGTCCGATATACACTAGTTAAATAGGAAAAGAGATCTTGTTAACGATGAACAAGGCTGAGACATGAATCATAGTATCAGAGGCGCTGGCCTAAGCAATCAATAGAGTTAAAAGTACAATGGTAAGTAAACGGATAAGAGCACACAATACACAAGTGAGAAACAATATATGAGACATACGAGACAAGGGTGTGATGTTCTTTGGCTGCGGGCACACTTGTTACTCCAACACTCCCCCTCAAGGCGAGCGCAGTCCGAGTTCAACAGCGAAGTGCTTGACCTTCGGTGATGGCAGTGCTTTGGTTAACGTATCGGCGATCATATCCGCAGTAGGGCAGTATATAAGGCGAAGTTTGTCATTGTTGATGACCCAACGAATGAAGTGGAAACGAATATCAATATGTTTGGTGCGAGCGTGGTATTGATGATCTTTGGCAAGGGCAATAGCAGATTGATTGTCGGAAAACAACGTGATGGGGGTAGTGATAGGCGCGAATAACTCGCCGATGAATGAACAGAGCCACAAGGCTTCCTTGGTGGCGTGAGTCGCTGCGACATACTCGCTTTCTGTAGTAGAAAGGGATACAATATCTTGCCGCTTGGACGACCATGAGACCGCTCCACCATCAATCAGGAAGGCGTACCCAGAGATTGCCTTTCTGTCCTCTGCCATGCTTCCATCCACGTCAGCATACCCTATCAGCGCTCCTTGAATTCCTCCATAGGTTAGCCTCAAGTCCTTGGTACCTATGAGATACCGGTAGATGCGTTTGACAGCATCCCAATGAGTCATTCCAGGATTTCCGGAGAAACGAGAGACTGTCGTTACAGCGTAGGAAATGTCTGGTCGTGTTCCGAGTGATGCGTACATAAGGGAGCCGATAGCTTCTCGGTAGGGAATGTGTCGCATTGCTGCGTAGTCGGCGCCTGTGGATGGTGATTGACCAGAGTAAAGTCGGGTACTTGGTTCCATAGGGTTTGAGACAGGTTTGAGGTCTTCAAAGCTGAAACGACGAATGATGGATTCGATGTAAGAACGTTGGGATAAGGAAATGGTGCGTTCGTCATGGTTTCGTGTAACTTCGATTCCGAGTAACCAGTGGAGTTCGCTGAGGTCGGTGATTTCCACATGCTTCCTGATCTGGTCCTTTAGTTCGCTTATCTCATCCATGGACTTAGCTGCAAGTGTGCAGTCATCAACATGCACAACGACGATGGTGTGTTCTTCGTTCTTCCTCTTCCTATAGAATACTGCTTGATCCACTGTGCACTGCGTGAATCCCAGCTTCTCTACCAAAATCTCTACGAGTCGTTGGTACCAGCGCCTACCACTTTGCTTCAGACCGTACAGAGTCTTGCGGAGGCAACAAACCGTTGGATTCAAAACCTGGGGGTTGACGCATATAAATAACTTCATCGTCGGTGAGTCTTCCGTTTAGATAGGCTCCTTTGATGTCGATTTGATGAAGCTCTAGGTTTAGGCGCGCAGATAAGGCTAGGACCGTTCTGATGGAGGATAGGTTGGCGACAGGAGCATATGTATCGAAGAAGTCGATTCTGGGTACTTGGGAGAAACCTTGCGCAACAAGGCGAGCTTTGTGATGTACCACATTGCCTGCAGCGTCTTTCTTGGCGCGAAAAACCCATTTGGAGCCTACAAGGTTAGCTCCTGCAGGTAAGTCCATTAGTTCCCAAGTTCCGGCCGCCTGCAGAGTTGCTAATTCCTCCCTGATACCTTCTTCCCACTGTGCCCAGTCCGGTCGACGTTTTGCTTCAGCTAAAGTGCTGGGTTCAAGAGCCTCCACCTCTGCAGTCCTTTCTCCAATTGCCAGCGCAAAATCAAATGAGCAAAGTTCATCGTCTCCATCCTCCAGAATGGCCATGAGATATTCTGTGGCTTTCTCCCCCTCATTCTCTGCTTCTTCGGCAACCTTTGGTAGCTGGACGCCCTTAGGTACAGTACCGGTGTCTTTGATTATGTCCAGTACTCGCTGACTCGGTTTTCTGACTCGTTTAGCGACCATCTCGAGTATCGGTGAAGCTGGGAGGGTAGGGATTTTGGAAGGATTTGGGGCCTTTGGAGTTTGTGGGGTTGGTGTTGGCGCATTGGGTTGTTCTTTGGGGATCGGTAGTGAAGGCGTTATAATCGCGTTAGGTGCGTCATTATCTTCCTCCCCCTCGCGATGTAACGTCTCAACGTGGGACGGATCCCAATAAACGTTGTGTTCAACAGAGACTGTTCGTTTGGTTGGCCAGTAAACTCTGCATCCATTCGCACTGTTGTCATCAATGCCAACCCACCGTCCTTCAATGACTCGGCCACCAAGCTTACTCCCGTCTTCAACACGTACCCAAACAGTGGATCCCCAAGGACGAAGTCTCCGAAGGTCAGGTTTCTTGCCTGTGGCAGCCTCAAGGGGTGTACCGCCATCAAGTGCTTTGGTAGGGGTACGATTTTTCAACCATACTGCGTGGCGAACGGCCTCTCCCCATAGGCTGCGTGGGAGCCCACTGTCGTGCAACATCGCACGGACTTTCTCGAAGAGTGTGCGATTGAGTCTTTCAGCTACCCCATTATGCTGCGGGGTATCATGCACGGTGAGTTTCTGTTGCGTACCGGCAGCTTTAAGATGACTGGTGAACTCTTTGCTCAGGTATTCTCCACCTCTATCAGAGTGAAGGACCTTGATATGGGCGTCATGCTGAGTGCGGCACCAAGCTTCGAAGTCCTGATAGGCAGAGAAGGCTTCACTCTTGCGACGAAGAAGGTGGATGTAAGTCAGCCTTGTCTTGTCATCCGTGAAGCTAATATAGTAGCTTCGTCCTCCCAAGGTGGCAACAGGCGCAGGGCCCCATAAATCGGTGTGTACTTCTCCCGCAAAATCTTTTGCTCGTTCACCCTCTCTAACCTTGGCAACAGGCTTGCGTGTTGCCTTGGCATACACGCAGGATTCACAGAATGTGGTCTCCCCAGAGGATAAGTCAACCTTGACACCGGAGACAAGCCCATTCTCGGCTAGTCGTCGTGCAACGGATGGGGCGATATGCCCCATGCGTTTGTGCAGCTCCATGACGGTGATAGTCTCTTCTGCAGCATTTGTGTTGTTGCCATCGGCTTGATGGACAACACGATAGAGCCCACGCCTGGACTTGGGAATTTGTCCCACAACTTCCTCAGTGGGATCGCGGATTACGCACGTGCCGTCTGCACAAGTGACGGAGTATCCAAGCTCGTCAAGACGTCCGATTGATACGAGGGTGTAACCAACAGCGGGGGAATAGAGGACTTCAGTGAGTGTCAGTTTTGAAACATCTACACCGTTAGGTACTTCAATGACAAGTTCTCCAATTCCAGTTGCATCAAAACGCTGCTTATTAGCGGCTGCAAAAGTCTTAGGCGGGATGGGGGTGAGAGATCTGAACTGCTCGCGATATGGCGAGATATGCCTCGTTGTGCCAGAGTCGTATAGTTCGACAATGGCGCCATCCTTCTGCTCATCGGTTACCTTAGCGGCGACTTCCTCACAGCTGTCTGTGTCGCTTTCACTGTGTATGGCTGCTGGTTCCATTTCCCAGTCGCTCATATGAGGTACGTCATCCTCGTCTATCTCCGAAAACCAATCTTCATTGGTGCTGATGAAGTTTGACCGTTCTTCGGCATCGTCATCTGACGACTCGGTGGAAAGAAGGCTGGGGATTGAGCAGGATGAGGCAGAGTTGACCGCAAATACAGCGTTGTCCTCAGAGTCTTCCTCTGCTGCTGCATTGGCAGAACCTTCGGTGCCAGCATTGCTGCCAGGGTTCTTTTCTGGTTCGGGGCAGTCAGCTTTGAAGTGTTCACGAGATCCGCAGTTCCAGCATGGCGGGCGTTGACGCCCGCCAGTGCTCTTTCCATTCTTTGACCCTTTATTGCCGCGGGAACCACCCCGTCCACGTTGGGGCGCATCCGTCGAAGCCATTGCTTCATTATCTCCAGAAGCACGGCTGGAGTTATTTCCTCGCGCAGAACGACCGTCCTTGTGATTTCAGTGTTCTGACTCCTCGATGATGAGAGAGATTAGAATGTCTGGGGCTATGGTCTGGGTGGTGCTGTAGAGCCGAGCTGTAGCTAATTGTCCAGAGGCGAAGCTAGCGAGGTGGTTTGGGAGGGATTGAATGATTGTAGATCGGTAATCTTTCTCTTCAATGTCAACACCCACTGCTGATAACTCGTCTCGTTTCGTGCGCAGTTCGTCTAAGAACTGGCGTACATCGCTACCGGCAGGACACTTCAACTCAAGGAACTTTGTTCGAAGGTCGGTTTGCGCATACGCGCCCTTCTCTGTGTACTCACGTACAATCTCTGCCCACATAGATGCGACACTATCGAAGTTTCGAATGCGCAGTGCCGTGGAGTCTGGGATTCTTTGGGTGAGTAGGTGCTTTGCAAGGTTCTCGTTCTTCCGCCACTTTTCTAAGGCAGTTACTTCTGTAGCGCTTACAGGTGAGGCTGGACGGGGACACGACCCGTCGAAGAACCTCCATAACTCCTTGGCCTCGACAGCGACTTGAAAACGCAACGAGAATATGGCCCAGTTTGTACCCTTGATATCGAGTTTGGGTACGTTTGATGGGAGGGTATCAGTGGTGACCGGAACGGCAGTGGACATTGCAGTAATGGATCGTTTAGCAGGGAAGGTGAGACGTGTAGGTTAATCTTTAGAGCTCAGGGCTCATAACCTTTTAGCTTTATACAAGCTTCTCGCATGGATCTATAATAGATAGATACACTCAGATCGGGCACGCGAATGTGAACGTCTGAGGTATCGAGTCCGATATACACTAGTTAAATAGGAAAAGAGATCTTGTTAACGATGAACAAGGCTGAGACATGAATCATAGTATCAGAGGCGCTGGCCTAAGCAATCAATAGAGTTAAAAGTACAATGGTAAGTAAACGGATAAGAGCACACAATACACAAGTGAGAAACAATATATGAGACATACGAGACAAGGGTGTGATGTTCTTTGGCTGCAGGCGCACTTGTTACTCCAACATTCTCGTCAGGGCGTCTTTCGGGCGCTCGTAACTTTGCTCGAAGGAGACGTTGTAAGCATGGCTTACCTGATTTCCCATAATCAACATAAATACTGTCCGCGATAGTCAAAGCCAAGCTTTGATTATCACTGCCTTTTGGCGTAACTGTTAAGGGATGACAGTCTTAACTACTTACAGATGTTCGGTTCTCTACCGATTTTCCGTTTGTCGCAGTTTGTGATTCACGACACCTTGCCTGTCACGGCCGTCTTAGGTCGTGATTGGTATGCTTTTTGTCGTGATATTCTGTATAGTCATCCTGAAGTGCGGCTTCCGTCATGTGAGTGGACGTTGTCGGAGAATCTTGGTTCGTTTCTTGGTTCTTTTAGTTGGTCGTAACACCCACCAACCTACTAAGTTATTTACTTTTATGTGATATCGCAAAAAGTCTGTATGAGATGAACAATGTCCCCACTAAAGTGGGTATCGGGGATCATGGACCTTGCAAATAACAAATAAATCATAAAAAATTGGACAAGGTAGCGGGCACTGCCACGGATGTGGCCCTGCGGGACTTATTAGTAATAGAAAATTGCAAGCATTAAAGTATCAATGCAAATCAATATTGACGGACAAAAAAAACAAAAAAAAACAATAATTGATGGCATTGAGTCATACAAATTACAAAATAAATGTAAGAGAATAAATGTAAGAGTGTATCAAGGTCATAAGTTCGCATCGCGAACCCCTAGTTGTTGATTGGATGACTAGTAGTTTGTTTCTGGATTGGTACTTGAGCCAAACCTAGCCTGAGCGCTTGAGCTTAAATAGGCGCATACAGGTGTTCGAAGTTCTGCAGCCACCCGTCACTGGCAGGCGGCGCCACTGGTAGGACTATCAAGACTCCTGGTTAGCATGCAGTGACTTCCTAGCCGCACTAGTACTGCACACTAGCTAGTTGACCAACGGAACACGGAACTTCTGTCAGACTCAGGCAGACAGTGAGCTGAGATTTAGAAAGCAAGCTGATCAAGCCGTAGTAGTCTAAGCCTGGGGGAAAGACCTAACTGCGAATCCATAAGAAATGGTGACGTATTACGACGCAACAGTGACAAGAAACGGGAAGATAGCGAAATGCCAACAACGGGAGCAGACATGTGACAAGGATGGATTAGACGAGCATCGTCCTAGTTAATAGGTGACACGTACTCAACGAGTTTCATGGCTGCTGATAAGTACAGATGGCTGTTAGAAATACGAAGCAATCATGTAAATACCACACTACTTATAATCTACATATCCGTAGGGTTTGACTGAAGTCGGCCGATATGCTGATCATTGCGAGAGAGTTGCCAACAAATCCTTGTTCCTTGGGATGAACCTGCACTTGAATGGTTTAGGGTACCTTCGGGTGTGTAAAAATGTGTTCAAGCTCATAGAGGGACGAGTTACCACAGTGTACCAACACTCTCGAACTCCATAGGAGGTGTGATCTCTTCCCCTCTCGCATTCAGCGGTTTGGCGATCGTGAACGCAGCAAGGATACAAGAAACGTTGAGGTACAATGAGGCTTCGGCAAAATGCAACCCTGAAATACGATGCAGTTGTTAGCCTCGGCTAGGGTAGTGTCATGTAAATGACACGCACCAGGGCATGCACGGCGCCCAAACCCAAAGATGAACTTGCGTGGATCCAGTTGGGGCGAGGGACCGAGGAAGCGCTCAGGCCTGAACTCCAATGGGTTGGGGTACATTTCTTCATCTCGTGACATGGAAAAAATGTTCGCAATGACGGTCGCACCCTTGGGTATACGGTACCCTTCATAGACGTCTTCCCTCGTTGCGTAGTGTGGGAGCCCTACGTCGCTGAGAGTGAGCGGAAACTAGGACAAAAAAGTCATGTGGCTGACCTTGTGGAGCCACAGGTGCCCAGCGGAGGAGCTCCTGCATGAGCGCTCCGATGTACGGGAGCTTTTCTCTGTCCTCGAACGCGGGAAATTGGTCCTGACCCACGACAGCATCGATCTCTGCCTGCGCATGCTTCTGCACCTCAGGATAAAGCAGCATCGCCAAGATAAAAGACGTCAAGGATGATGCTGTCTGCTCATGCCAGTGATTATTTCAAGTCACATGAGGGAGGGTGCAAAAGATATCTTACGGTGTCTACTCCCCCTGCATAGATGCCTTGACTGCACCATTTGGTGATCTCTTCTTGTTGGGCGCTGACCGTGGACCCATCTTCCGGAAGGAGATGTTCTGAAACGAAGGAATGCGTGTAGCTGCCGCTGTGCTGACCGGCGATGACAATCGGTTAGAATGCCAGATAATAGAAACTCGCGAGACTGCTTACTATTTGCTGTTTGGTCCAGTTAAATGGTATTGTGTCAAGCCTACTTAACTTTTGCCCAAGGTCAAAGGCTACGCGCTTGAAAGCTGCCCCTGGAAACCATGAAGGTAGGAAACGCACTCATGGAAGGTCAACTAGCTTAGTTTTATAATAACTCGGAAAATGAAAGGAGGACCTACATGATGGTATCACTTCGACAAACCAACGTCCGGGCTGGAATAGCATGGCACTGATTTCCATGCCTTCTTGCAGGACACCGATGAAATAATCGTCATTCTTGGTGACCTTCCAGCCATATGCGAGATCAAGGACAACCCCCGCTGCGTTCCTGCACCTTCGATGGGAAACAAGCAAAACAAACAATCGCAAGAATTTTTACCTTTTGATGTGACCAGCGAAATGTTCAGGGTTCTTGTGTAGATCATTAAGCAGCATACGAGATTGTTCGGTTTGCAGCGACTGGTATTTTTGTATGGCGCGGGAACTCAGACTGCCTTTGAGGACCGTGCGATACGTCTTGAAATACGGGTGAGTGAAAGGTATGTTGAAGGGGCTCAGGTTGCGCTTCGCAAGTTCTGTGTACATCCATATTTTTGGACGATCAGAATACGTAGTGGCGCGTGAATCGAGCAATTCAGTAGCTGATTTCAGGGAGCTGAGCACTATGAGCTGCCGGTTAGGCACGCGGAAGGAGAATATGGGCCCTACGAGACACAGGTCAGCAAGTCTCGTAGCAAGCGGAAAACTGGTCAATGTGCACCATAGCTTTCAGCCCACGTGGCATACATCCGCCAAGGCTCTTTCCTTGGTAGCTGATGAACATTTCCAAAAAAGAACTTTGGACGAGGCCCAGGGGGTAGTGGTAATCTACTGTGTCGACGGCTGTAGAAGAAAACTGTGGCCAGTGCAGCCACAAAGAGGATGAGTATACCAGAAGACATGTTATAACAGATAACAGGTGGGTCGACTTCTGCGGTTTGCGCTCTAAGTTCTTATATCATTGTTCTAAGCATATGAAATAAGCGATGTGCTGTCACCAGTCAGTTTCAAGTGCGACTTACGCTCACTTGAAACACTGCATTACGAGCGCGGGAAGTCCGAGTCCCCCAGGCAGCCCCCTTGGGCAAGATGTAAGATAAGGTACAGCGCATCTAATCTAAACTCGCGTGCCCTTTACTTATCAGTAGATGCTACGGGGAAACCCCATAGAGTAAGCATCAGTGCTTCTTCCTGTGAAACATTCGATGGTCCTTTGTGTAAGGTTTGCAGTCTGAGATTTGCAGCCCGAAGATCTAGCCTATGGTGAAAACCGAATTCAGGATCTACACTGGGAGGAAGTGGTTGTAACAGAACTGCTGTGGCTGCTGGGCATCAGTGGTCGGCAGCTGCGGAGTTAGGGATAGCAAAATTTCGTGGAGATTGAACGTACGAACGTTGAACAGCAGTTAATGCAGCACCAGGGTCCAGGCCTCAGGCCTGTGCCGTGAGTCCGGATATGAAACTCAGCAACAGCTCCACATTTGAATCATGGCGAAACAACTTGAATTGAAGTCGTCCAAGCTCTTACACTAGGGCGTTCGTGCGGCAAAGAAAGCGTCGGCAGCTCATGATGCTTGATCAATGAGGCTCGACTGTTCTACCTATGCCGACTGTCATCCAGAATTTTCCGTCACTTGGACACCAGCGTAAGCACCACATTGATATTGCTACCAAGTACTTGATTGCAATCTTAATCAATGGTCATAAACATACAATACTATTAATCATCACCAAATCCATGCATTGTCCATGTCAAAGTACGTGCAAGTCCAAGTCAATCCAATCTAACTAAAATACCTGGGCAACTTACAGCCCTACCACAATCGAAACCTGCGTCGTCTTCCAGGGGAATTATCCTCCTCCATAACATTATTTCCTCTAATAACCTTCAGGAACACGCTCTCTAGTGTCGCTTTTTCAACACTATACTCCTGGAAATCGCCTTGGGACGAGAGAATATGGAACAATTGCGCAAGGGTGAGCCCACTGCCTTCTTGTATAGGAACTTCGAAGCGCGTAGCAACATCGTCGGCTAGACGGGAGCCCGGAATCCGGCTCATGATGACCTGAGCTCTCGTCACGTCCTCTCGTGTCGGACAAGAGAAATGCACTTGGTACGTGGCATAACGCGAGACCAGGTTGTCGATTGTGCCAACAGCTGCAAGGCGATCAAATATTGCAAATATTACAGCAAACAATGTGCTTACCAAGTAATTGTTTAGAGATGATGCCGACCTTGTTTGCCAGAGCTGAAGCTTCTTCCATGGAATCTAAACAGCCATCGGAGATTAAATGCGGAGTGGGGATGCTTCCAAGGAAAACGTACGTGTCGTGATAACAATCGCTTTTCCAACAGCGACATTTCGGAGAGTGCCCCACATGTCTCTCTTCATCTTCGCATCTATTCCCGTAGAGAACTCATCAATGAGAACAACGGAGGGGTTACCTATATGTGTCCACGTCAGCCATGCCATGCACCTGAAGACTGAGAGCTCACCAATGAGGGCAATAGCAAGAGAAAGCTTCCGTTGATTCCCGCCGGACAGTTGGCTCGCTAGTCGGTCAGCATACATATGCAATGATGTAGCAATCATGAGTGCCTCGACATTTGTCTTCACTTCATGGCCCCTGTTCAGGCCTTTGAGACGTCCATAGATCATGAGGTGTTCCCGAACAGTCAACTGAGAGTCAATTGCAGTAAACTGTGGGCAGACCCCCAAAGATAGACGTGCGGTCCTCGGAGAGGTCAACACTGAAACCCCCTTAATCAACACATCTCCCATGTCCGGAACAATGTCGCCACCTAGATAACACAAAATCGCAGAAATGAGTCTCAGAGCGTAATCATCGTATCATATATACATACGAATCATGTTGAACGTTGTAGTTTTGCCAGCCCCGTTAGGTCCAAGCATGGCAAAAATGGTATCCCGAGATACCCCGTAAGACACGTCGTCGACAACCTTATTGCCCTCAAATGTCTTGGTAAGATGGAGAAGACGCAACGCGTCACTGGAGTGTGCCACCGCATGCGCTTCAGCGGCAACATCTTGTCTGTTGGCCTCAAAGTTGGCCTGCAGCTCATCCATTCGTACTTGCCGTCCCTTGGTATTGAGGAATCGACGAGGGATGATTGACCCAGAATCGACCCATACGAGAATCCCGAACAGGACAAAGCCATAAACGAAGAGGTAGAGGATGGGACCTCCATATCGCATGACGTCACCAAGTGATGCCGTTGTCACGGGAGTCGTGCCGTCGCAAAGCAGCGAGAAGAGATTTACTGATACAAAGGCCGTACGCATCTGTGACATAATGAAGGCTAGTTTGCACGAAGAAAATAATGCAACTTACGACGCTAGCCACCGGTGATAACACCGAAAGCGTGAAGTCTAGAAAGATCCTTTAAAACGCAGAATCACAAATGCACATATAATAACGCCTTACGGATGATCGTGATGATGGTACCAGATTGAGACGTCTTCGCATAAGTCAGCGTCAGAAGATATCCACCCAAGTACAACTAGTCCTGCGTTAGTGGTGGTGCGCCCAAGAAACTGCAAGAGCTCACAATATACATGACGATTTGGTACCCTGCCACTGCTGCAAAAGAGGACAGTGGTGACGACATGAACAACGACACGCAGTACGCGAATAATGCGCCAACGACGCCATACAAAACGAGGATGATCCACTACCGGGATGCATCAGTGAATGAAAAAGCTCAAAAAAATCAAGGTAAACATACGAAGAAACCAAGGCCAGTGAACTGATTCGTAGCGGCAGCGAAGATGATGATGATGATTGTAGCCAGTGTCACCGAGAATATTGAGTCCCATAGGAGATGGCCAATCCAAAGCCCAATAGGATCTGAAAGACCGTTCGACAGCTGCATGGCTTGCACGGCTGACCTTCGCTCTGTTGAGACATAGAGGGAGAAAAACGCAGGGAAGACAGCCTAAGCAAGATATTAGCGTATGATTCTACGTACATGGAATTCCTACACAACACATACCATAGCGGCTCCAAAGAACGCCACCCACTTGAGATCAACCAAAGTCCCTGCAGCAAGATGAGGGAAAGCGGCATAGTTCGCGTAGATGAGGCTCGGCGTGCTTGCAGTGTTCCCAGACGCGTTCAACGCCCGATTGTACAGTATATTTGTCACCAGATTCATCATGGTTGGACCAGTGAAACCAGGCGGGCTTGCCTCCCATGCAAATAACGAATCACCCGTCTGCAAATCTATCGATATCCCACCGAACGCCAAGTTAAAGTAGTCCTGGTTAATCGTCGAGACGAATGTAGCATTGTCAGGGATGTTCTCCGTTTTCAGGAATGAGACATTTTTTCCGAGAGTCGCAATGATATTCGGGGGTGACTCCAAGATCTGGGTACCAGGTCCAGGCGCTAAAAGGTAGATAGGCGATTTGGGGAAGTACAACGGAATGACTGTCTCGTTCTTGAACTTGAGGGTACATGTTGTTTGCTGGCCAGACAGGAAGACTAGCGGGATGCATGAACCGCAAACCGCTATGAGCACGACCAACAAGGGCGTCAGCCAACTCCTGCGAGCGATTAATGCACGCTTATAGAAGATCGTCAAAGCTTGACTAAGAGGAGAACGAGGCCGCCCATCGGTAAGCTGAAGGTTTGCAGGTGGAGCAGATGGACCATCGGTCAACTCAGCCAGGATAGGCTCAGAAATGCCACCTGAACTTGAAATGGACTTCTCGGTGCCATCTAGTGAGGCGCTGGAAGTTTGACGGGCCATGAGATCCAAGAAGATATCTTCAATGGACGTCCCCAACACATCGTAGGACGCAACGTGGAGAAGGTTGCGCTCCTTGTCCAACAGCTGGAGGACCTTCTCCACAACAACGGAATCCTTCGACTTGAGGTGGTATGACGCCTGACTCGGCGAGGAGAGTGACATGGAGCACTGGGGGCAAACTTGGCGAATACGATCCAAAGTTTCCGAGGGTGCTTTTGAAAGGTCCTTCTCAGTCAAATCAGGGAAGTCGAACATGACCTGGACGCTGTATCCTTGCCCGAGGTTTGACTTGAGAGCAACAGGAGTGCCCTCGGCTACCAGCTTGCCTGGCGCAGCCAAAATGGCTATGTTATCGGCCAACAGATCAGCTTCGTCCAAGAAATGAGTGGTGAACACAATGGTCCGGTCAAGGCGAACAGACGTCAAAGTCCTCCACAACGCCCGGCGGGATAATGGATCGACGCCGGATGTACACTCATCCACAAGGACAATCTTGGAGCCTCCGACAAGTCCAATAGCGAGCTGCAGCTTGCGCTTCTGACCACCGGAGAGAGTACTGGCATTGGCGTGGATCTTTTTGCCGAGATCGCAGTCACGCAGTAGCTGCTCGTAATCTTCGTCTTCGTCTATCGATTGAGCAGAATGCTTCACTGCACGCCATATGCGGAGAGTTTGGTAACAAGACAGTTCAGGGAATATCACATTTTTCTGAGGCACGATGCCGAGGGTTCCGCGGGGAGGATGAGAGACACCGCCCTCAAAGGTGACAGTTCCAGTGCTGCGCCCGAGGAGATTTCCAATGATTGACAATGCTGTTGACTTCCCGGCGCTATATCATCCCCTGGTTGTTAGGAATCTTTCCAATCTGCCAGAGGTAAAGTAAATCTCACCCATTTGATCCCAAAAGAACGAAGATCTTAGACTTCAGAACATTGAGAGACAAATCTGCGATGGCAGTGACCGGTCGCTTCTCCCGGTGGAACATGGAAGGGGAGAATGTCTTCCCCAAATTCCTGACAGAAATCGCAACTCCGTCAGGATGTGGAGGTAGCTCGGCCCTTTTCTGCCTGCGGCAGCATGACCAAAAGCCTGAGGACGGCTCTCTGGCGTCATAGAGCCTTCTCTCGAGCAGGACACCTAAGTATGGCCATAGGAACACGTCAATCTAGGCACAGGTTAAGATATTGTACATGAGAAATATGCACCACGTACAATAGCAGCAATGATCAAGGGCAACAAAGTTAGATTGCTATCCGGATCTGGCTTCAGGACATTGGTTGGAATCTGGTGGTTTTCCCAGCCACATATGGCACGGATTGCGAAGATATAGTATCCAGGGGGGAAGATTAGGGTAAAAATAGTCGCTGCAGTCGTGCCCGCTCTGCTGAAGACTAGCGCGAGGATAGCAAACATGATACCAAGGAATGTAGTTGCCACAGCCGCAAGCTGAGGACTCTTGCCAAAGGGGGCTGCGACGAAGAAGGACCAACTGGCAAACGAGAATCCCAATAGAAGGTGCACAATAAGCACCAGGCCGACATTAGTACCGCTGAAAATCCGGTAGTGCCACAGGATAGAAACGACAATCCATGCGGGAAGATATGCTAGAGAGATACTAATATGCCACGATCTGTATGTCATAAGTATTCAGTGAGGCGCGATGTTTAACGAAAAATTTTGAGGGGTGACATACGCTATTCTGGCAGTGTCCAGTAAACCCATAGCCTTCATGTGGCTGGTCAGAAGATTGGCTCTCTCGCCAGTAAATGCCCCCGGAAGATGATACGCAATCCCAATATAACAAATAAATCTGGATCCCGAATTAGAATTGTAGGATTGTCAGTTGATGTTGGACTCACAGTGCAATGACAAGAAGAGTCCGGATGCCTCTAATGAAACCTGAGACAGGAACATATCAGTACGCGATGATACCATGAATGTAAACGACGTACTAAGCCTCGTATTCGTGGCCTGTTGTTGGTTGGTTTCCTGACTATATGGCCATTCCATAGGAGTGGGTACTCCCTGTCCAGATCTAAGCTCAATGATTGCCTGAGGTGAACGATTAACACTTTGAAAGGAAAAGGGAGCAAGCGAAAACGATACCTGATCTAATGCCCATTGCAACGGCAGGATACGTGTCTCAAAATCACTGGTATGAGTGTATACGTTGATGTAGGCAAGTCCACCATCGGCGCTTATGGTGTAGTTGATTGGTGTCGTATCCGTAGTATTCATTGGAAGGGAATTGAACGCGATACCAGCAAAGCACTGAGAGAACATGTTGAAGTTTTGTGGACATTGGGTTGGTATGTCTGCGGGTGTCGCAACCTGCTTGACCGCTTGAAGCTGATTTGGCGTGAAGTTACTGGTGATGTGCGCCATGACTTGTTCCGCAGAGGGTATTCCAGTACCATTGGTTCCATCAGCCCAGACCAAGGCTAGAGAGCCGTCAAACCGATTCTGAAGGTTGTAGACCGAGATCGGAGAGCCAAAACCGTACTACAAGGACGTGAGGCGGTGGACTCGAATAATTTGAAAACATCCCTCACATTGTTTGGCTTTACAAGGAATGTCTGTGCGACGGCAAGAAAAACTTAATAACCGTGGTAAGCATGTATTATCTTCATGAATTTAAGAGGGAGCTGGACGTACTTCCGTATCCTATCGGCAACAACAAGCAGCGCAGGATGTTCAACTATGCCATGGTCAAAGTGGTGAACGTTACAGTCACGAGCGGCATTTTAGTATTTACTCACGAGTGGATGTTTAGAGAGAACAATCCAGTTCTTCCAGCACAGTATTGTGAATTGCCGGAGGAACAGACTTCCCGTGAACGCCATGACTGCCGCACCAGGAAGGATGAGGGTTCAAAGAGAGTTTAAATACCTCGAGGAAGCCGTTCCAGGGAATACGCAGCAGCTGGTATATCGATCTAGATCTGTCCATTGCAACTTGAACACACAGGCCGCATCCATATCGTGAGACGCGGAGAATTGGGAGAATTAGGAGAATTTAGAGTTGAACTTCCCCTACGTATAGAAATAATATAAGTAACGCACATGATTAGTTCTTGTCTCTCTGTTTCAATGTTCCTTGGTGCTCGCCCGAGCGTTCCACCGTCAGAACTGGTAAGTAACTTGCAACTCGAACTAGCCTAATAATTTTATTCAGGACCGTTTGCCGCATGGGCGCTCGGAGGCGTGCGAAGCCTATGGTGTTTTTCTTAGCTTTGCTATGTTACCCATCCGAGTCCAGCGGCAGGATAGGCAGACATGAGAAGACAGGAGAAAATCACCAACGGCAAGATACACAGCCTGTCTGCCTTCCGTCGGAGTTCGACTTACTCATACGGTTAGCACCCGTGACTATATTTGTACCGTAGGTCGTAGACGGGCCGATACGGTTTCAAGTTGTCCGAGTCAACCTTTAAAAGACCTCCTACAAAATGTACGTACTACTTCGTCTGATGAAGTTCCCGCACGCCCTGCCACGCACATCAAGAACTGTCCACCGCTATCCACCGTGGACAGTTCTTGATGTGCGCGAAAACTATGCCAACACCATTTCGATATCTCCCAATGAGCGCATCTTCGCAAGCACACCATTGTTAAGCAAGATAGGCTATAGCGCATCTACAGAACCTCGAAACCGATCAACCCACTGGAACACCACTTCACCATGCAGACCATGTGGAATCCACGACCCTTTCTGCGGATGGAAAGTTCCTCACCACCAGCTGCCGCGACGACCACATATACACATAGAATGTTCCTGCTATCGTCAAAGAACCTGACCTTCCGTCAGATATTGTTTGATGCATCTCATTTTCAATGACAATGACAATGGATCTGCTCCCCAGGCTGATGCCATGCTGCGACCAGCTCCAAAGATGCAAGGTGCTCCTTGAATATCACCGCAGGGTTTTTTGACGGTGCACTGCGAGATGCTCATGTATGTGATCATTATTCGATGCTCTAACGAATATTTCAGTTGTGCGTTCGTCTATCCCAATCCCAATCCCAATCCCACGAGCCACATGACCACCCCACTCCAGCACCACGTCAACGCACGCTCAGTCCCTTTTCCTCATTCTGGTGCCGCTCCCAGCTAGAAAGGGCAACTGGGCCCGGCACTCAATCCCTACCGCTCAACTGAACTCGAAACCTAGTATCTGGCATGATGCGTAGGCAAGATACATCAGACATCGAGTTGCGAGAGCCACCTGTAGTCGAGATCCCATGCACAGCGAGCAAGCCTGTGCGTTTTTTTCTCTTTCACAGTTCTTCCTTGTCGCTGACTCGTTTTCGCGCAGGAAAGAAGCCAGCTGCCAGCTCTCGACCTCGCACCATACATCAACCCAGTGCAGCAATGCGGAATATACATACATGCCGCGTCAAACGCCACCATAAACAAGGAGAAGAAGAAAAATCCCCACCCTGCGTGTCAACACTTTTTAACTGTCAGTGTAACTCAGGTATATTTTCACTACACATTAGCTACTGTAAAATTTTCATCTCCCGTATGACCGTACAGTGACCCGTATTATACCGTCGAGGGTATCGAGGACACCGACTCAGTTCTTCAACAATATTGATGTTGTCGCTGATCTTTTGCGCAAGGTCTGGCTGACCGTGTTTGTCACTAGCAGCACTGGGTCCATGCGCACTTATGCCGCAGTTCAATCCATTCGTGATATTATGTGAAGTCACTCCAGTATTACTTTGATATAGTCGTTTGTGGCAAGGCCTACGGCCGCCTTTCGTCAAGACCGAGTTTCGGAACTGGCCTCTTGAGGATTGTTTCTTTTCGACTTTGCTCACGAACGGCTATTCTTCGACCTACTTCGGGGCCGGCTGATGTTATGGCTTATGGCAGCCCAAGCTATTCTATTCCTTTATCGAAGGTCTGGGTGAAGAAGAAATGTTCCTGGTTGATGCGCGTGCCCCTCGTCTCTGGTAAGCTTGTTGGAGTAAAACAAATGATGCGGGAACTAGGTAGACTATCGATGCCTTCATTGGAGTGCCGGAGATGGGTGTCTGTGCGCTGCTGGAAAATAGTATTCTTGTCCTCAATTCCCATGATCCCAATCTGATCGATTATAGAAAATGACGACAAGAATACTATATCTACGCTAATCTCAACGTATCGCGACGTAGTCACATAGAACGTGCATTCAGGCATTTGAGAATGATTGGGTTATCGTCGTGGGGACGTACACTTGTCAGCATGGCAATTATCTAAGTAATGAATCGTACAGTTGAGCTTTCGTCACTTCATGCATCTCTCGATCTACTTTTTGAGCAGAGCAGGGGCCGTCAAACCAGCGGAAAGACCCTTATCACCAGCATAAACTCCGTCTTTGATCTCGCCCCTGACAAACGATCAACCAAGTTTTCCTTCGGTGAACAACAACAACTCACTCAATGCGCAGTAATGCATTGTATTTTGCGACACGCTCGCTACGAGCGGGCGCACCAGTCTTGATCTGACCAGTTCCAAGGGCAACGACCAAGTCAGCAATGATGGTGTTCTCTGTCTCACCAGAGCGGTGTGACACCATGACTCCCCAGCCATCAGACTGAGCAAGTTGTGCACTGAAATATCGTTAGCTGAGGTTCATACGCATGCTCATGGTAGCAGTAACGTACGCCTGGATGGATTCCGAGATGGTACCAATCTGGTTGATCTAAAAGTGCAAGTGTCAAACGACATGACTGCCTGAAAGATATGAACACCAACCTTCAAGAGCAGGCCATTGCATGCCTTCTTCTCAATGGCTGTCTTGATGCGAAGAGGGTTGGTAACAGTCAAGTCATCACCGACAATCTGGACTGAGCTATTCTTGGTGAAGTGGGTCCATGCCTCCCAATCGTCTTGGTCGAAAGGATCTTCGATGGAGACGATGGGGTACTTCTTGACATAGCTGAGGTAGAGGTCTGCGAGCTCAGTGCCTGAGATCCACTTCTGTGGGTCAGAGTTGGGGTTCTTGAAGTCAAGGTCATATTTGCCGTCCTTGTAGAACTCGGATGAAGCAACATCAAGAGCAATCTTGATCTTGCCTTCGTATCCGGCCTTGCTGATAGCTTCCGTAAGGAGCTCCAGAGACTCGTCAGCTCCCGAGACATTGGGAGCAAAGCCACCTTCATCACCAACGTTGACAGCTGGAGCACATAATTCAGCTCAAAGCAGGATGGTAGTGCACACATTACATACCATCAATACCGTATTTTGCGCTGATGACTTTCTTCAGCGTGTGGTAGGTCTCGGTCCCGATTTTCATCGCTTCAGTGAACGAAGTAGCACCGGTAGGAAGGAGCATGAACTCCTGGAATGCCAGCTTGTTGCCTGCGTGCGAACCACCGTTGATGACGTTGAACGCAGGACAAGGCATAATATAGGGGGGCTTGACACCAGCCAGCTCAGCGAGATGCTGGTATACAGGAACACCTTTCTCAGCAGCACCAGCCTCCACGCAGGCAATGGAAACGCCAAGAATAGCGTTGGCACCGAGCTTGCCCTTGTTAGGAGTGCCATCGAGCTTGATCAGGAGGTCGTCGATCTCCTTCTGCTGAGTGACCTTAAGGCCAGACTTGATCAGCTCTGGACCAAGAACGGCGTTCACGTTGTTGACGGCCTTGGAGACACCTGGGCAATGTTCAGTGGACATGACTAGAACTCATGAAGCGGGATATATACCCTTTCCCACGTAGTTGGCTTTGTCGCCATCGCGAAGCTCGACAGCTTCGTGGACACCGGTAGATGCACCAGAGGGGACAGCGGCGCGGAAAAGACCTAAATAAATACGTATAAGAGCGGAAAGGCCGTATGATCGCGTTCGATCTCGTACCTTTATCTGTGTGAAGGTCGACCTCAACGGTGGGGTTGCCACGAGAGTCAAAGATCTGCAAGCATTCGACTCAAGTTTGCAATGGAGACATGACGGGCTTACCTGGCGAGCGTGGACTTTGGTAACAGACATGGAGGACAAAAGTCAAGATGGGGTGGTTCGTTGAAATCTCAGTCGAAGGTTTATAGATAATCAGCTTCTGTGCTTTCCCACGCGGTCCTCGTACCAGATTTCGGCCATTTTCACAAATCCGGCTTATACGTTAGAGCTAGTGTCCTCTTCAGACCACAAGCGTGCCTGCCATTATCTGCTATGAACGTTGGTGATAGACGTAGCGAGTCGGAGAAAGCGCGGAGGAAGTTTTGTTTTAGCTTCTCTGCGTTAGTCCGACTGATCCATCGCTCAAAATAGGCGAATAGCAATGACAGCAAAACAATTCCTCTGCACAGCAACATAGAATCTAGTCAAGTATCAGCGACGTTTACGTCCTTCACCCTTCTTGCCAACAGGAAGAGACTTCATCACAGCCGCCTTGTTTCGATTTTTGTTCTTCACGTTGGTGTTAGTGTAGAAATTCTCCGCTTTTTTCTACGTACTTCGTTAGCGCAGGAAACGAATAGCAATGAAAAAAATGCCATACCTTGTTCGTCTTCATGCGTGGCTTCTTTGTCGGGGCAGTGACCTCTACATCGGATACGTCACCTGGAGACAAGATCAGCCTACAGAGGGCGCGGACAAAATGACACCATACCTTGCTCGGCCGAAGACAATTCACCTTCAACAGCTTCGTTCACAGGCTCCGTCCTATCGTTGAAGACATCGTTCCAAGACAATTCTTCGACCTCATCTTCATTGTCTTCGTCGCTACCGAGTTCGCTACTTTCACCCTCCTCGTCTAACGCATGATCTCCCGGTGCACCGGAAGTTTCTTCATCCTCGCCGTCATCTTCGTCCAACGGCTGCACGTCCTCGGCAAGGAATGTATTTTTCTGTGTAATGGTCTTCAAATTCTGCTTGACCACTAGAGCCTCGCTCCCGCCGTCAACAGCCTTCTCTTTGCCCTTGCTTCTTGCCTTCAATTTAGCTTCGGTTTTGTTGAGCTCCTCCGACCGCTCAGGGGGAGGCACGAAAAATGGTATTCGGCCTCTCACCCAGTCGCTCAGTATGATTTTAGCGACACCGTCTACATCTGGCTCGCCGCCTTTTAATAGTCGTCCCTTCATCCGCGCAAGAGTGTCCAAGAACTGTTCCGGATCCCACGAGCGAGAGGGATCGTCAGGGTCTGGAAGAGTAACGCCATACGTTCGTGAGAGGTACAAAGGCTTTACGCGTGACATGAGAGCAGGGATGTGCTCAGATGGCACGGGAAGGGCTTCCACACGCAGAACGCCTTTGAGCACAGTGGATGTCTGGGAATCATTTGCGGACGTCGGAACTACCCCAGGACAGTCGATGAGATATATCCGCCGGGTCAATGTGATATACTGCCAAACCTAAGCCACAAAGTGAAACATGTTGGGTCAGGCAGTTTAAAAGTCATTCTTGGCGCGTACCTTGGTTTCTCCTGGTACAGGGGCAACACGGCAGACCTTACCGCTCTTCAGCGTATTGATAACGCTGCTCTTGCCCACGTTTGGGTATCCAACAAATCCAACGGAAATTTGTTTCTTATCTGAATGAAGCTGGGAGAATTGGCGAAGGAGCTGAATCAAAGAGCCCTTGCCGAACGAGTGATTCGGTGATGCGTGAAAGGCAATCGTAGGGTACCGAGGTGTTAGATGTTGAATATACCTTGCCTGTGGCAGATTCAGCAGGGGGACGCACACAAAGTCACTAGGGGCTTACGGTAACCCAATTGGGCACTAAGTCACACTTGTTGATGACAAGAACAACTTGTTTGTGCGCTTTCTCTTTTTTCATGTACTCGAGCACAGATTCGCACATGGTGCCAAGGGGGTCTCGAGCATCAAGGATGTGCAGGATAACGTCCGAAGAGTCGATCACTTTGTACAGCTCCCCATAGATGCGTCTCGACGTTCCTTTGGCAAAAATGGGTTCAATATAGTCTGCGTGGGTTTGCACTTCAGGAACTTCGAAAGATTGTGCTACAAAAGCGTGAGAACATGTTTGTTGGGTAGAATTACCATGCGACAAGGCACCTGATTCTAGAGCATTGGCCGTTTGTTCTGCGTCTTCCGCCGCAGCTCTGCCTAGCTTACTCAGTTCCTCAAAAGTGCCGACGTCAATCCTGGCCTTCTTGCGCTGAGCCTTGGGCCCAAAGGTTTCACTGAAAGGTTCCGTTTCTACGATGTGGGATCGCTGCATAATATCAGCCTACAAACAATATAAATTTTACTAGAACCCACCTTTCGAGTGTTGGGATTAGACGCATCGTCCAAGAGTGCCATGGGTAATTTATTCCGGCGAAGTAGCACTGAGTATGGGTCATCCTTCTTCGTCGAAAGACTTGTTCTGAAATGGTCAAGGGCCGTCTGTGAGATCACTCGTGTGTTGCCTATTATTTTCATAAGTAATGGCCTACACATATCCCAATGCAGCTCACCAAACCATCTACGATCGGGCTGGACCCGGCCAGGTTTTGTCTCGTCTTCTCCCTTCTGAAAAGCAGCAGCCTGAATGATCTTGCCATCCTTGTCCCGGATGGCCTTCCCCCCAGACAGCATCTTGAGACGGGCGACTTGTTTCGCATTGCGGTAAAAGTTCTCGCCTTTCACTTTTTTGAGTGATGGTTCCTTGGATCCAGAAGAGCGGACCTTGGGTGAAGCCTTGGTCTTTTTTATGGGCGCCATCGTGTGTTATACGACCGTGACACTCGAAGACTTGATCTTCAAGAAATGCACACAAAATTTCCCACGGCTCATCATTCTTCCTTGCCAACTTTAAGTTTTTGGACGGGACGCGTTGGGTTTGCTATGTTCAAATCCTGCCTAATCAATGGTGTGTTCAGTCCCATGATGGTCGGAATATTTCTGACGGAGTGTAGTATCACAATCCATCGCGTCGTCCAGCCGTTCATCACTCCATACTTCAGCAGTTCTGAATGCCCACTTGTCGAGCAAACAAGCTCGACATCAGAAGATCTCCAAAGTGCAGGCACGCATAAATCACAAGCACGCATTCGATGCGCAGCGTGAATATGCCGTTCTCGGTCATCGTCCAGGTCAGGATCATAAATGGCGGAGCTGTGCCCTTGCAAAAGTCATCATCACGCAAGACGCGCTATACTCGGATTCTGTCCCAGAGATCATTCACAGTCCCGAAGGCGACATCGAGCTTCCACCGCATCTAAGCTTTGGCATTACTGAGAGGTCCAAGGAGCTACTTTTCAAAGTGTTACCTCCGCTGTCAGCTCAGGAGGGTGTGACCAAGTTCAGCGAGAACGTGGTTAGCGAAATGCAGGAAACGATGGAGAATGAAAGGGCCAAAGCGAACATGTTCGCAAAGGTTATTGATTTGCGTAATGCAAATGCCAAAGGTCTTGCATTCGAGAACCGTCGCCGTTGCATCAAGCTGTTTTCTATGCCGGGAAATCCATTTGACACTGGCCGCCCTGAGGTGCAAGGTGCTTACCACAGAATTTTTCTCAACGCAGACTTATGCTGAAGCCTTCTGGATATAGCCGCCTTGCTGACGATCCAAATACGTGGGCTATGGAAGCACCTTTTGGCTTTCCGCAAGGACATAGATAACCGCAGGGGCCTTCGTCAGCTTGTGCACGAGCGGGCCAAGATACTTAAATATCTGAGGGGACTTGACCGTGACCGATATGAAGCTATTCTTCCTCGACTTGGGCTCGACGCTGCGAGCGTTGAAGGAGAGCTAGTAGTTTGATCATCATCTACAAGATTATCTCACCCCAATTTACTCTGGAGAGCGAGTCGCTCTTGTTTGAGTGTCATTGATCATTAAAACTCGTTCATCGGTATGAACACTGGAGAAGAGGACGTGTGTATGTAGAATGTTAAAATTCGTTGCATCAAGAAATGTTCTGTGATATTAAGACTCGGGCTAAGTATGTATTTATAGGGGCAGCAATTATGGGCGAATGTTATTGTTCCAATCAGAAGAGAGGGAAGAAAGAGTCACCGAAAAAAAAGTCATCTTCATCATCGTAGTCTCCATAATCTTCCTCGTCATCCTCATCATCCTCATCAAAGCCAAAAAACCCGTGCCCAGGTAGGGGAACGTGAGGCGGCCTCTCCATTTGCAAAGTAACTGTGGAATCAGAAGGTTTGAAGTCTGATCTGCGACCCTGCGGCGCTTCATAATCCCTGTAATAATCTTGATCTTCCACAGGCTGTTCAATGTCATGACTAATGTTACGAATAAGTAAGCGACAATATCCTCAGTGCGATGAAAAAAGGAGCAGAACGTGCATTGTAGAAAGGTGATTCTTCATTTTGCCAAATTCATAGCATTCCCTCTCCTGTGGCAAATCCATGCAGTGAGCGCACAGCCAGACGATGCTTGCAGGTTGAGTGATATCTGGGAATGGTTGGAAATCGAAAATGTGTATAAATTTGTGCATCTCGCGAGCATTTCGGTTGGACTCCTCGAGTAATTCACCCTCGAGTTTCTTCCATTTAGCTGGATGACGGTCAGGGCGATGCTCTCGCATCCTGTGCTGAACCTACAAACTAGTTAGGAAGCGTGAAATCAGAAACATCGAATGGTAAAGCACGGACCGCTGAACGCCAAGTGAAGACGGGTACCTCGCCTTGATTCACCTCATGCTTGGACCACCTCATGCAGTCCAGGCAAGCCAAGCGGGCATCTAACTCATCCATTTTGGTCGCAGTGGTGATGAGCGGGTCTTCACCGCATGCCTCCACAACGGTACGAGCAGCCTTGCTTGCCTCTTCATCCACCTGCAGAAGGTGAGTGTTCCACTTTGTGCGGGTGCTCATCGGAATATCAATCCGGAAGTTGGGGTCGTCCGTGGCAAAATAGTCCCAAGGTAACGTTCTCGACCTGGTTAGGCAACAATGTCCCATGACCTTGGGATAGAAGAGGGGAATGGATCTAGACCGACGTCCGCCGAGAATATCAAGGAAATCGTCATATTCACTATCGGACAAATAGCCAGGGTTGCCAATGGATGGAGTGCATGTTTTGCAGCGAAATACAGTTGTCGCTAACGGTATCATCTGATCGATCTCGGCGTCATCGGGCACTGGTAGCGATACCTCCTTTTTCTTGCCTTTGACATCTATGATGACACCAAGGCTTTCCACGTACTCTTCGTATAATGGATCCTGCATCACTCGCTCCGCACACGCACGCCGCTTTCCACTGAGAAGCAGATTATCTTTGACTCTAGCCCTGAGCTGGTAGTGGATGCGAGTGCGCCAGGAGTGTACTAAGTCGTCCATCCGGGAAGCAACGTCCGCAAAGGACGCTTCCGTAACTTCTGTCTCCGTGGGCGATTCAACAATTTCAATGATTTCGGGGAAGGAGCAGAAGTCCACTGGCTCTGGCATAACATCAGTGAATGGGAGGTGGTCGATCTTATAGCTACGCAGAACGTCAATGGCAATGCGCCTTCGGGCAATAAGCAGGGCTTTGCGCTCGCGGTCAAGACGCCGTGCTCTCATTTCCTCCATGTACTTGATCATATCGTTCTTGATGTTATTCCAGACTGAATAGCTGGTAAGAATTTGGGCCAGAATCATCAAAGGAAAGAACTAACTGCGATCCGTCAGGCGGGTAGGTTGCTTGACTAACTTGTGGTGGCCCAAGTCGTCTGTGTATGGAATATGTTCGATTTCATCACCCCAACCAATTTCAGTAAGCCTTTCGATGATCCTAGAAAGTGTCAGATTAAGCATTGAGGCAATTACGAACTTGGTATCTTACGCTGTTTTCCTGTCCCGCCTAGCATCCTCCAGCTGGTCGGATCGGTCTTTGGCTTGAGACGCCGCCCATGCTTCTAACGCTTTCGCTTGCTGGATAGAGGTGTTTGCGGTGCTGATATCACAGGGTAGATATTACTCACTGTTTCCATTTCCTTGACGAATGCCCTCCGCTCTTCGCGATAAGCTTCAAGCCCATCTGAACCTGTGAGTACATGCAAATTCATCTGGACCTCTTCGACATCCTTGCGATAGAATAGAAGGCGACCTCGTTCTGTAGATATCAACTTAGTATTATTCATTAGATGACGGATGAATGATACAGACTACCATATTTACTTGGGACAAGACCGCTGATTACGGACTCTCCGTGGTAGGCATCTACCATGCTGTTGGCTCGATATGAGGAAAGTTGCGCGTTCAAAACAATATACGCACCAAGTCTTAGAGCACTTTGCGCAGATACGCCTGCCGATGCGCCAGTCGACGTTGCGCACACCAGGGGCACCGCATTCCTTTTCCTAATGTAAGAAGAAAGCATATTATGATCAAAATTGGAGGCATACATGACAATGCGGGTCAAAAGCAAGGTTCGCGTAGTGGGGTTCCGTCCAGAAAGAGGGGCAATCTGGCATGTTTGGCACGTTGTCTCTAGCATTCTTCCATACGGACATTGAAGAACGATGCATGAGCACGCGTCTAAATTCTTTCGTCGTGCGAGCCAGACGAAGTATATCCAAAGGATTCAAATGGCCAAAGACCTGAAACATTTTTAGACACTAGACACATAGTGACCATAGCAAAAGGGGCAAACCTCGAATAAGACGTCCAGAGGTAAATTCATCAGGGCAGCAAGTTTTCCCGGCCTGGGCTGCCATTTAGCTCTCTTTGCACCGGATTTAACGACTTCGACGTTTTGCTGATTTGCGTCGACGTTAGACCCACGCGCACGCTTTTTGGGGGGTCTGCGGGACTTCTTGCCGTTATCGACGGGCGCTTGTGCAACCGAGCTTCGTGGCCGCATTGTCAACGAATTACTAGTATGCTGTCAATCAAAAATAAGAATTATAACAGAAAAGTTACTGTGATGACGGTGGAAAGAAACAAGAGACAAGAGACGGTAGGATTCGGTCGGAACCCAATTTCCATCGTCTTGGGCTTTCACTGAGTTTTCTAAGAAACGGCAATTCCCGCTCTTCAGAACGCGTCGCGTCTGCACGTGAGGCGTCCTAACATATTATCATTCCTACTTTCTTCTGAGTATATTATCATCACTGACGATGGCGGCGGCAAATGTCTCTCAGATATTGGCAGATACTCTAAACGCAGATGCAAATACTAGGATCGCTGCCGAACTCAAGCTTTCCGAGGTTCTGCTCCATCAAGGCCGGTTTTCATAATCGCGACCATTGACTGCACATCTGATGTTTAGCACGCGTTTATCAGAGGCAGGTCTAGCTCTTGCCCAGCTTATTTTAGCACAGGACGTAGATATCTCGCTCCGACAGATAAGTTCTTTCTCATCTTGCTGCAATGTTCGCCTCTTTATCTCGGATGTCACCTAGCACTCTGCAAGCATTATCCTCAGAAAATATGTCAAGGAACGATGGTCTCCATACTTTGAATCGTTCAAGGGCAATGCACCTTCAGTAGAGGTATGCTCCTCGACGTTATCCGGGTCCATCATATTGATCTTCCATAGGTCAAATCCCGAATACGCCATGCTGTCCTCCAAGGCTTATCAGACTCAAACCGGAAAATCCGGTCTTTATGCGTCAGTCCCAACCAAACTTGAGCACATTGGCACACTTGGATCTCAATATTTATGCGAAGGCTCATACAATGTCATATATTGGGAACTGCGATTGGCCCGATGAATACCCTGAACTGCTCAACTCCCTCATTACCTTGATTTCCTCAAGTTCTTCTGACGCTGTGCATGGCGCGATGCAGGTGTTCACCGAATTTATAAAATCGGACCTCACCGAAGATCAAATTTTACCTGTATTGCGACAGCTTCTTCCAGTCTTGCTCACTATCCTTGGATCCACGGAGGTGCGATCCAGCTTCTGTTCTGAAGTTTAATTTGCGACTTAAATTCCGAGAATAGCAACATACACCTCTAACTCGCGCACGAACCGTGTCTGTTTTTCGTCAATGCGTGACAGCACTCTACATGGTCAAAGATCAACACCCCCAAGCAGTGAAGGAAGCTATCGCAACCATCCTGCCAGTTTGGTTGGAGGCATTCAAAGTGCTTCTTAACCTTGACCCTTTGAAGGATGTATCCAATCAGGACAACTGGGATGGATTAGCTGTCAGAATCCAGGTCTTCAAGGTATTTGATTAACTACGCGATCAGACGGGCTTCTTGATACATGCATTTTCAGACACTGGACGTCATTCACACGTCATTTCCTCGTGCCATGACCTCGTACGTTCGCGGTTATCTAGATGCATCCTTGCGTCACCTTCAAGTGATGTCCGAAACATATGATACATTCTACATCTCGGGGTCCGGAAGTGCCCCTGGGTCATCAGAGGAGGAAACAGTAGAAATACCGCACCTCATCTGCCCTTTGTTTGACTTTGTTTCGAATGTTGTCAGAGGGGGAAAAGCGAAGGAGTGGCTTCAGGTGGAGAACCTGAACAGTTTGGTCTCCGCGATCTTCAATTATTCACAGATGACTGCGGATGATGTTCGTCCCACGTCTTTGCTTTCGGATGTTTATTGATTGACTGCAGGAAGAGACGTGGGCGACAAATGCCAATGCTTTCGTGGCACATGAAGAAGATGACACACAGGCATATGGTGTCCGAGTCGCTGGCTTCGAGCTGTTATATGTGCGTGCTGAGCTAGACGCATTCCAAAAGAAGACTCATTTCCCCCACAGACTATTCTCAACCGTTCTCCTGCACAAATTTGTGCTACCTTCCAGACTGCGATTCATCAGGTCATCGCAACATCACAGAGAGCACGAGAAAATGGGTCAACTGCTTGGTAGGCCACCGAAAATCGATTCTATTCAACCTCCTCATGAGTCGGTTGAGCGCAGGTGGAAACCACTTGAAGCATCCTTGGCCGCGATTGGCTCTCAATCCGAAGATGTCCTCGAGTGCATTGAAAATGAACAGGATTCTGGCCGAGCAAAGCCTATTGATGTAGAGGATTTGCTTGCCAATGTCGTTCCGTCGGTCTTAAACCAGTCCGGTATGCATCAGATATCCCCATGTGAGGTTCGCGATATTTGATATTTCTCCAGACTTTCCATTCTTGCAAGGCAGAGGTTTCGTATTCGCGAGCCAATTTGCCAGGCTATTGCCGTTACAGATGGCTGGTCAGTATCTGGAAGCCGCTATGCATGTCATTGAATCGAATTCTGCTGGGATTCCCGTGAAAATATCCGCTGTCAAAGCTATTCACAAGTATGTTGTGTACTTCGAATGACACATCCATCTAACACCCCAGCAGCTTCTGTGAGGGCGCGGAGGATTCGGCTATTACGCCCTTCGTATCGCGGATTGCACAGGACTTGGGACCATTCCTGCTGGTAACGACTGAGGACACATTATCTTTGGTTCTCGAGACGATGTCGGTTGTTCTAGATGTCAACAGGGGCCAATGGCTCACCACTGACTTATCCAACTCTCTCGTGTTGGCCGTCCTGGAGGTCTGGGCGAAGAATAACAAAGGTGAATTATACCTCTCCTCACCCTTCAACAATCTAAACGAGTGTCATAGATCCTATATTCCTATCAATTTTCACCGAAATATTCACCTCGCTGGCCTCCTCGACTGGCACAGGAGTGTACGAAACAGTTGTCAAACAGGCGCTTCCCACTCTTTGTACCGCCATCGCGAGTTCCAAACCTCAAGAAGCCTGGATAGCAGGGTCTGCCATTGACTTGATCTCAAGCCTTGTTCGCGGTGCACCCGAAGGCGGCCTTGGAGACGGCTTCTTCGCTCTCCTAGCACCTAGCTTGTTCAGCTGCCTCAGCGAAGCCGAGGATCGTGATATTCTACAAAATGGCATGGCCTGTCTTGCTTTAATAGTCCGCAAAGATTGCAGACAGATTCTAGAATGGCGGGACCCATCCGGCCAATCCGGTCTCGATCATATTCTGAAGGTTATCGCAAAGCTCCTGCAAAACGACGATGAATCCGGTGGTTTGGTCATTGGTGATCTCATCATCCACTTGCTGCGTCGTGCAGGCGAAGCTGTTCTCCCAGTGCTTCCAGAGCTTCTTCAAGCTATGGTATTGCGGATGCTAACGGCCAAGACGGCCACTTTCATTCAGAGTCTCGTCGTTCCATTCGCGTTCCTCGCCTATAACCAGCAGGACACAGTGTTGTACTTGCTGGAATCGACTACGACGAATGGCAGGAACGGGCTCGATATCCTCATCCAGACATGGTGTGAGAACGCAGAAACGTTCCAGGGCTTCTGGCAATCGCGTGTTAGCACACTAGCGCTCACAAAATTGTACGCCTCTGGTCGCCCAAGCCTGCAATCATTGATGGTCAAGGGCGACATTATCTTGAAGCCGGAGACGAAGAATGGTGAGTCTTCCTTCTGCATAAAGAATCATTCATTTCTGGATATTCAACGGTTTCTGTTTGTGCTTCCGGGACAGTGATCATGACCCGGTCGCGAACGAAGACGAGTATGCATCATTTACCTATCTCTCGTTCTCTTTGTTGTGTTTGATACTGACTTTTGGCGGCGCAGCACCCCATGAATTTACATCAGTGCCTTTCCCTGTGAAGGCACTTAAACTGCTTGTGCACGATCTCAGAGCTGGGGGCGACTCTGCGACGATCCCCAAAGCTGAGTTTGATGTGGACTCGGACGATGGCGTACGTACCGTTTGCACGCCCCTTTATATGTCCTGCTAAGCGATCGACAGGATGAAGAATGGACAGAAGAAGAACAACAGAATCAGGGCTTCAAGCAAGAAGAATTCGCCTTCCTCTCCGAGATGCTTGGTCCCCGCGGCGTCAACTTTGACAATGACGATATTCTCGAAGAGACGGATGACGAAGACCTTAGAAACGATGCCATCTCTCAGATTGACATGCAGGTAGGTGTCGCTGGTTTAACGGCGACTCGTATGTGCCTGACAGGTCTTTCAGGCACATCTGGTGTCATTCTTCAAAGAATGTGCACTGCACAATGTAAACAACTTCTCCGCAAACATCGACCAATTGTCGGCTGAGGAGATCATGGTCGTGCGCCACGCTGTTGATCACTGAGTTTGAACAGTCAGTTTCCTACTACGAAAACGTATTGTACATGAAAACAAGAGCGCTGTGTGATGATGGTATCCTGTATGATAGATGCAAATTAGTATTGCTGACAAGCAGCTCTTAAAAACCCTCCTTTCCCAAGTCCCATTCTCGAACAGTCCCCCTTTTCTTGTACTCAATGTCCATGATGTTATCGCCTCCACTAGCCCAACGATCAGCAACCCCACTGTCTGTACCTTTCTTGTCGACCTTGTCTTTTGATATTCCGAGACGTTCAAGACGTTTCTTCTCAGCTTTATCTTCTCGCCGTTGCCGAATGAGTTCAAGCATGGCGTCCCAACCCTCGAACTCTGCGTCACTGACCAGACCAGTAGCAGGTACGTTAGGGACAGGGAGTGTTGTGACGTCGAGTCGGGGGTCATAAGAGTCTTGAAAGTATTTGTCCATCTTTGAGGGAAGCCGCGCGGGCGGCAAAGGAGGGGGTGACAAAGACGGCGACCGAATGGTGTGGTATGAACCTGACGAAGCGACCGCGTGTTGGGGTCGGCGTGGTGGAGGGAACGGTGAAAGTGTACGAGGGGGCGGTTTGGGAAATTCGTCGGGAGCCCCTGCTTTGCCCTTGAAAGAAGGTAGAACTTCCTCTGTGAACTCTACAGCTTCATCGTCTGGAGATGTTAGGGATGACCGGGAAGGAGACCGAGTGTTACGACGACTCAAATGCCGCGCCTGCTTGGTGGTCTTTCCATATTCATCATCAGATAGAGACACTGACCGCGTCCTTTTCCTGGAGACTGAAATCTTTGGAATAGGTTGTGCTGGTGACTCGGTACGACGTGGAGAAGTAGAACGGCTCGTATGGCGTCTTTTCTTTTGGGGATTGTCGTCGTCGTGTCGTCTATGTCTTCTATGTTGACGGTTATCGGAAGAACTAGCTCGGTCGGGAGATGGTGATCGCCGGCTGCTTTTCCTGTGCTTCGCATCAGCATCCCGTTCCTTTGATGCTGAACGTGATTGATGTCTCCTTCTGCTGGACGTCTTTCTGTAGTAACTGTCATCGTCTCTATCATCCTTGTGACGCCTCCCAGAACTCTTTTCTTTCTCCCTGATCTGGTCTTTATCTCTCCGTCGGTCACGTTCCCGTCGACTATCCCAAATATGTTCATCGTGGTCAGGTCTCCGTCTCCTCATGCGCTCTGCAGCAGCAGCTTCTTCCGCACGGGCCTTCCTATCCCTGCGCTCTCGCTCATCTTTCTCCCTTTTAATTTCCTGTGCAGCAAGCGCCTGTGCGCGAAGTATAGTCTTGTTGTGATCATCTGTGCTCTTGATGATCGAACTGAGGAAACGCTTGTTCGGACGAGGCGCATTTGGGTCAGGCCTAAACGAATCTTTGGTAAATCGATGGTTTGATTTTTTTGGTAGACTCACGCAGTTGGAAGATATGCCCTAATTCCAACTTCGCCGTAGCTTTCGGCCTTCTGTTTGGCTTCCCTCAAGATGAGCTCCGCAACATGTCTGTCGAGGTCGTCGTCGGTGATGGATGAAGAAACGGCTGTCCCCATGGACGCCCGGACAAGGCTTGAAACGACAGAGGATAGCGACGACTTGGACATGTTTGACGATGTCCTCTTCAAAGCTCGGTAATCTGAATCCTCACAGCTATGTTTGTCATTGTTTGGCTCATTGTGGCTCGCGGCCCGTCGGCGGCCTCCTTACCTAGGTGCGGATCATAACTCGCTCTCGAACTTCAATTGACCTTAAGTACGATATATCAAATATTTCGAGACTTGTCCCTTCCGAAATCAGACTTTCCGCAGGCGTCGGCTCGATCACATACCGCCTGATCTGCTAAGTTGACTCTTATTACTTGACTCGCTTGAAAACAAAAGACTCGGTACTAAGTACGAGAAGGCCTTTGAATGAACGGTCTCGTGCAAGTCTCGCGTCGCCGTTTATCCGTAGACGACGCATGTCATGCTTAGAGGAGCTCCGCGGATCGACTTGTCAAGTTAGAGTTCTGTGATAGTTC
Source organism: Suillus weaverae (assembly GCA_016767475.1). NCBI lineage: Eukaryota > Fungi > Basidiomycota > Agaricomycetes > Boletales > Suillaceae > Suillus > Suillus weaverae. The sequence continues at coordinate 53,245 of MU179326.1, read as the reverse complement.
AACTTCAAGGCCTTTTTGTTTATCGGTCCGACTCGATAGCAAGATTCATACTCAGTAATGGAAGGTCACGGCCATGTTATTGTATCTCAAGGTGTCACGAGCAAGCGACGATATGCCCCAGACTCTGTGCACGTCCCCTGATCGCTGACGTCAATAACGTTACAGCAGCTAGTGCACACTGGGACCAACCGGTGTTACCACCGAGATCAGTTGCTATCAGTTGTATCACGATCAGCCCCTTGAGCTAGTATCTGTAATCTCTTTGAAAGCTGTTGGATGTGGCATGGTCCCCCCTCCCGTTCCATCTCTACGTTCTGATCAAGTGAGATGACCTCATCAACGCGCGGCCTCTTGCTGAAATCACGATCACAGCCCACACAAGAACGTAATTGCCGATAGGCTACCAATGAACGTTTCCCGACTACCTCCAATGAGCGGATGCAACCGCGGCCCATCCTGAGCCTTCATTACAGTTTATTACTTGTGAGAACAGACGTCACGTGTAAACCTGTGTAAACTTGCGTGTACCTCGGTAAATCAGGGGGAAGTCCAAAATTTTCTGAGCAAATACCATTTCGCCTCCGACTCGCTGAAGCAGATTCCAGAAGCTTTTGCTTAGAACATCGTTTCGCGTCCGGCACGATTTGAAGCAATGTGTCGTCTGCGATTAATTGGTACACGGTCAATGCGGGCATCAAGCGGGGTTGTGGGAGATTTAGGCTATCGATCATGATTGGCTGGAGCAGATTGCTTTGTCTGAGGCCGCGCGGCAACAACCGATGGTGGGTTGCCCCTAGCAGTGGAAGAAGGTTCACGACAGAACGGGAGGACAATGAAAATGAGTCATAATAACGGACACCGTGCGTCGTGGGATGTAATCCAACTTGGCACTGGAATCAGTGGAATATCGATAAATCCGAGTCGCCTCAAGGCATAGGAAACTGCATGTCCCTACTATGTCCCTCCTAGTTGAAGGAAGACTTCCCAATCGATGATTTGTACAGACCATCGGAGAACTTGTGGCCTCTTCGTAGGGTTTCGTTGCAGTAAACGTATAAGCTTCGTTAACGTTTCGATTCATTGGGATCTAAAAATGGAAGGTGTGAACCGTGTAGACGGAGGCAATAGCTCATCTACTTACCACCATCATAAGGGTTCGGAACAGCGTGCGTTTCGTCATCGTGCCCTTGCGGCAGTGTCAGCTTGTCATAAGCTGTGGTCATTTCATTTCACCCGTCGTCATATAAATATGAGTCCATGCAATGTGTTGCTTTCAATTTTCAGCCTGCCAGAGCTGAGCAAGTGCTGGTCAGCACTGTCAATCTTGTTCTATACGTCGCGTCTCTTAATCAGTGATCTAATATCATGACTTTTTGCGGATACTTACCATATTCCGGGCCTCCAATGGTGAGTAGTTTGATTGGCAGTTCAGCATCGGGGCGCAAGTTGACACATTTGCAGGTCGTGGAACACGAAATATCACTCAAATTCACGTCCAGTCCTTCTCGCGACTCCGAAATTTACGACAATATTCGAACACCGCGCGTGCCCGCTAGCGGGATCCCTATTGAAATCGTGCTGACCATCTTGGAGGCCGCGTACTTTGACGACAGAGGTGGTCCTGACATCGACCTGTTCAGGAAGTGCACTCTTGTTTGCAAAGCATGGTCGTTACATGCTCAAAAACTCATGTTTCGACGAGTCCGTCTCCGCTCGCATTCGGCGTTTGTTTCGTTTACTCACGCTGTCAACCGGAGTTCCCCGCGCGGGCGAATACTCGGTGACTCCGTTATTCAAATGCGCGCGGTCCTTGATTATAACCAGCCTGGTTGCCTCAATCAATCATCACTCGCTGTTGCAGTGGCTAATTGCCCCAATTTGTACGAGCTAGACCTTGCCCAGTATGGGTGCGTGGCTCCTGGTAAAGATGTCGTCGGACGTCCCGCCCAAGAACGCATGCGGCGTCCCGCCCCGTCTTTTGACGAGCATTCTCTGGCATTACTTAGTGCTGGCCCGCGCATCGCGGCTCTGAACTTCAGCAATTGGTCGGAGAACAATCAGTCTGTTCTCCAACTTCTCGAAGTTTGGCCTTCTTTAAAATCACTCTCCATCACTGGAACATCTCCCGTTCTATCTCCAGACGTGACGTATCCACCATTCCCTTGCGCTCTGGAAGAACTGCGCTTGAACTGCCAAAGAGAACCTGCCAAGGAATTTCTTGGCTGGCTCTTGCATCGCTCCGCGGAAGAAAAGAGTTTACGAGTCATTGACTTGGAACGTCAGCCAAGTCCCGAGCTTTTAGACTTCCTCGTCGAGAAGCACGGCGAAATGTTGCACTCGCTAGCCATTCCATCTTTCGCTACGCATGAGCACGCACATGCGGCGATGCGATGCCGTTCTCTTCGTGAGCTTCGTACCGAGAGCTCATGGTCTTCTCCTGTCATTTGCCGTCAAATGCCAGAGACTATACAACACCTAGCATTCGGGCTGGATCTGAACACCCTTCTCAATCCTATCATCGATCTCGTCAAGACTCGAGACGACCTGCAAGCTGTCACAGTTAACCTTTGGCGCGACGGCCACCGTCATCCGCAGCTCACATCTCTCCAGATGGCGTGTGCATACCGTGGTGTTGACCTCCGTCTGACGCGGGACGTGCGAAGAATGCGCTTGTTGGTTGTGAGTGAACAGTCTTCTTTCCTGCTGTAAATTGACATTGATCGACCGAATAGCGCGGGGACCCAGTTGTGCCGCCGACGTACCCGCGCACTCAGACTCTGGACAGTATGCAGCCTGCTGTCCGCTCTGTTTTTGTGGCTTAATCCGATGACTGCGATTCCATCATGACCCTTGAATCCCATTACCTACGAGTACCAATGTATTTGTCAATATACTGTAACACCACCCCCCATTCTACGTCAGCTCTTGCAATATCACCTTCTAATCACACCTTAGCTATTCGTTCATGAAATATTATTCTCTATTGTAGGAATACGTATCAGCCTATACATCAATATGACAGAATTATTACTCTATTTCACACGACGAGGGCTCGACCATTGCAATAGTTATTGACCTTCTCGGTCACGGTTATGGTCTCGTTCCTTCTTTTTCAAAAGTCACGGTGATAAACGGCGAAGATAAACCCAGCTTGCTTGGCAAAGTGGTGATTGCGATTGATACGCACAGTTTCAGATCTTCGATCCCTGCAAGGTGCGCTCTTCATTTTTGTTGGTTTTGGAACAGTGATGAACTATGCAAGTGAGTAGTCGACGATGACTACGGCGGTCTCAACGTTCAGCGAGCTGTCGAGCCTTCCAGACGTTCTCTCTGGCTCAACGCTCGCGTCAAGTTCATCTAATCTTGATTTTCTCGCTGAATTACCCACCAACGCGCTCTCAGACCTGCTCTCAACGCCGACCGCGCTCACGACGCAATCTCATACATTGACTTCTTCACTCACTGCTTTGACACATACATCTTATCCGACCTTTCTCTCCCTTCACCACACGTCAACAGCGCTGCTGACATCACTCTCTTCGTTTGACACGTCGATCAACTCTCTAATCAACGCCGCTCTACCAGCTCTTGATGAAGCTGCACGTATTTTTCGCGAGAAGACTGGTCCAGAGGTTATCGAGGGAAGGCAGAAGGCACGCATTGTACTGGAGCAGCACGACAAACTGCGTGACTTGCTTGATGTTCCGGTTCTCATTGACACATGCGTCCGCAACGGGCTGTATGCAGAAGCTCTTTCACTAGCTGCCCATGCATCATCTGCATTGTCCTCTCTAGTCGCTCAAACTAGGAAGAGTCTCAGCGACGACCAAGCCACGCAGGGTTTGCCGCTTCAACTTGCGGATTCCTTACAATCTGAGATAGCCTCCTCGCTGCATTCCATGCAGCTCATCCTCCTGAACACGTTATATGAACCCGCTCGCAAGCTACCAGCTTTCTGGAAAGCAGTACAATTTCTTCGTCGAATGAAGGCGATGCACGAGGACGAACTAGCGCTCGTGTTCATTAGCGCTCGAATTGGATGCCTTCGAGAGGCCTTGGATAGCATTGAAAGGGATGCTGGTATACCTTTAGATGCTGGAAGTCTGGAGTTCAAGTACCCAGCTGGGAGCACTGTAGAGGAAAGAGAGCGGGAGGCTGATAGGGAGGCTGATGACGTCGCCCGGTTCTTAAAGAAGTATATTGATATTTGGAGGGAAGGCGCGTACGATCTTGTCACGCAATATACGACGATATTCCTCGACCGTTCGCATGTTGGAGCACGGATAGCACCACCTGCAGATCAGGATGCCGAGGCGTCCTCTTATATCATTCGACAAACGTTGCCTTCAACACTTCTGGAGCTGCTCCTTCCGACTCTCCGATCGTACCTTGAACGTGCTTATCCCCACCTTGCACCTCTTGCGACACAGCTTGCATATTGTAGTTCTGCTTTAGCACGCGTAGGGATGGTGAGTGTCATACATTTTTAATCCAACTCGCATTAAATTGGTGCGCATACAGGATTTTCGTGCGCTACTATCACCACTGCTTTCACAATCAGTTATCAGCGGGTTTGCACGAGACGTACGATTTGGTGTGGAGCATGAGTGGTCTGGAGTGCTCGCCAAGCACGTCACGAGCAGACCTAAGCCCTCTGCTCCTTCTATTTGGCTGGTAGCTACGCCTAACAGTGTGCCTGCGTTCAAGACGCTCGCTCTCTCGCCATCTAATGCTTCGCATTCTCCGCCGCAAGTGCTAACTGCCTTCCCGCCGCTTGCGAAAATGTTGAACGCATATATCCGTGCGCTAAATAGGTTACGCATGCTTGCGCCTGTTGATGTTATGTCGGGCATCGTGGATGGTGCTGAAGAGTGTCTTGCAAATGCAGGCCACGGCCTACTACAATATGCCAAAGACTGGCGAGGTGGGGATGCGAAGGAGATACAGATTCTGCAAGCAGCTGGGGCAGCATATACCCGAGTTCTTGTTCCCTGGCTGCAGCGCGCTATTGTGGAAGGTGTTTTCAGTGCCTCACTCAAGGACCGTCAACCTGCTGCTGATGGAGCTGGAGATCCCGATGCAGGCGAAGATGGTGAACGTGAGTTATCCTTCATAGTTAGAGAGTGGGAGAGCTGGCTAGGCTCCACAGGAATATAGTGTAGAGATGCGATGGCAAAGTGATCGATGCCCTTGATCTTGATTTATTCTCTGATTGTGAGTGTTCTTGATTTCATGAGTCAATGAGCCAAGACGACGTTGAACTTGAACTTCCTAGCCCCCCACATAGTCACGTGGATCGTTCTGCTCAGCAAATGATATCATCATATTGAAATACTCGACTCTACTTTCCGATCAAGATGGAAGCACATCAAGGTATCCATCTTGCCGGGAATGTCTTGCTGGTAATGCTCCACGGCGCTCCGACGCTCAGCCGCCTTGCATGTAGCACTCCCCAGGCAACGAAGTGACGCACCAGATTAACAGCGATAGCTAGCGACACTAAGTGTGGTAACTGCAGGGGCACGCCTATTTCTAAGCTGAGAACACGCGCCTTGTTGTTCGCCCACGGGCGTGTGTGGACTAGCACTCTTGTGATCACTTATGCCTTGACTTCCTTAACATACCGGTGTGCTGTTCAGCGCTAGCAGTGATCTTGCCCAGTGACCCTATTTCTCGCGCTCATGGGCTGCTCATGAGGCTCTCAGGTCACGCGTTGAGTCAGAGGATCAAAGCCGATCCTCGAAACGTGCCGAGGTCCGACCGACGCACAAACTTTGCGCCGACCAATCTGCTTCTGAATAATCTCAGAATGACTGGCTGGCCAGCTAAGTGGCTGTTTGTGCATGTAGTGAGGGCCTTGAAAAACTCTATGGCTATTTCTTACCTACAAAACGGGTTCCCTCACCTCACTTGTGTACGGGTGGGAGTGCTTCAAGCCTTTGTCTTTGGACGTCAAATAATTCCTTCTCTTTGATGCCCGGACCGCATGATCCTGTCATGCGTATGATGGATGAATAGATTTTACTCCGTTTGTTCAGAACTTATAGTACTTAAGCATGTTTGTTTAGCAGGACTTCTCCAACCGCCTTTTCTTAGACGTTTCTCCCACTAGATCATGGCGAAAGATGTTCCAACGAGCCGTAGAGCAGTCTTGCTCGCCATTTTCATCGCGTTTGGTGAGTTCACTCTCCCTACTGCCACTTGGTGCTCATTAAACTCTTCCTGGCAGGAGGTGCGTAGTTGTCATATATAAACGTACGTCGTGGATTAGCAACTGCAAGGCTCCTACTTCTTTGCTTACACGGGCAGCAGATCCATTTAATTAACATTCTGTGATAGGCTTCTTGTTTGGGTATGATATGGGCGTCATTTCCGTATGTACTCATACTTCTTCAGTCCTCAGCATATCTGAACTTTTCATCTGCTCCAGGGATGTCTGATTATGCCAGACTTCATCCGCCGATTCGGCCAAGAAGGAACGGATGGCCAGTACTACTTGTCAAGTTCGAGACAATCGATTATTGTTTCTCTTCTGTCGGCTGGGTAAGATCGCGATATCTGATTCTACTCTGTGCTGACATTCATACTCATCATAGCACATTCTGGTGGGGAAATTATATCTCGTTATTCATATAATAGTCTGATGATACTTAAAGTGGAGCCATCGCTCAAGCGTTCACATCTGATCGGCTTGGACGCCGTGGATCCATTCTGTTCTGGTCGGCTATCTTTACTGTCGGCGTGGCTATCCAAACGGGCACGACATACTCTCTTGTTCAATTGGTCATAGGGCGTTATATCGCAGGTTTAGGTGTCGGTTCACTGTCAGGTTAGTGCTGATGTCAGGGTGTGACTTTGTGAATCTCACTACGTCTATTCAGCTATTGTGCCCCTGTACAACGGAGAAACGGCACCGAAAGCTATTCGTGGTACGATCTTGGTCATCTATCAAGTCCAAATCATCTCGGGGTTCGTGAAGTCTTCATCCTCCATCGGAACACTTGCTAAGGCTTGTTAATCTAGCATATTTTTGAGTTACTTGTTTGAACTTGGAAGTCACACAATCAACAACTCTGCGTCTTGGCGACTCCCTATCGGATTGCAAATGGTCTGGGGTATTGTACTTTTGTCTGGAATGTTTTTCCTTCCAGAATCTCCGTACGTGCAACTTCTGAAAACCTCTCATTCCAAACTGATAAATTTTACCTTTATTAGCCGACACCTTCTCGGAACTGGGCGAGGTGACGAAGCGCGCAAGGTCATTGCAGAGCTCAACGGAGTTCCTGAAGACAACCTTCTTGTTATTGAGATCGTCGAGGAACTCGATTTTGCTATCAAAGCAGAGAATGAGGGTGGCAAAGCGACTTGGTTGGAATGCTTCTCCACGAGAAATGCACTGTGGCGTCGGACAATGAATGGCATGATGCTTCAATTTATTCAGCAGCTTAACGGCCAGAACTTTTACTGTAAGATCCCTGATGCCGATTGATTTTTGACCACTAATGGCTGTTGTCGACAGACTACTATGGTGACACCTTCTTTCAGAGTGCAGGTGCAGGGCGAGTCTTCAATCTCTCGCTTAATGCAGTTTGGCTCATGTAATGGTAGGCTTTCTCCTTATATCATCCAGACGATTCTTGGAGCGGTATCAGTTGTTGGAACTCTCCCCGCGCTGTACTTCATCGAGACTTGGGGTCGCCGAAAGGTATGTCTTCTTTCGCTAGACGATCAGAGCAGAAATTTACTAGTTTCTTCCCAGTCCCTACTCCTTGGCGCATCTACGCAAGCTGTCTGTGCACTAATTGTACGTGCACCTTATTTGTTGCCGAACAGTGCTGGACTGATACTTCCGTTAGGTTGCTGTGGTTGGGCATGCTACCCTTGCGCCTACTGGTACACCAACTTCAGCGCTTACTGCTCGTAATAGAGCTGGGGGCGACGTCGTCATTACTTTTGCAGTGTTTCAAGTGTTCATCTTCGGCACGACTTGGGGACCTACTCCGTGGGTGTACCTGGGAGAGTCTTTCCCTCTTCGAGTGCGCCCAAAGTCAATTGCTCTCGGCAGCGCGACAAGTACGATTCCTCCCTTTTCACTATTTGAGTTCGTGGCTCACGCTTGTCCAAGACTGGTTCTGGAACTTCATGCTTTCGTTCTTCTCCCCAAGGATCGTCGATCGGTGAGTCTAAGCTACAGCCAGAAATTCTAGGACGTTGCTCGGTGTCTGAACACCTCATCAGGATTGGTCCAATGATAATGTTGGTCTTTTTCGGCATGCTTGTCTTTGGATACATCTACGTGTATTTTGCCATTCCTGAAACCAAAGGTCTGACTTTAGAAGAGGTAATAATCCATTCGCGTTGCAAATTGCTGCCCAACTGATGAACAACCAGGTGGACGAGTTGTACCGCTCCGGCATCACACCCTGGCGGTCAGTAGGCTGGAGACCAAGTGATAAGCATTATCATCACGAAGAGAAAGGAGCGTCGGACTCTGTGGAGGAGGCCTGAAGAGATATACATGCGCTGCAATATTGATATACTCTATCTGCAACCTTGACAATCTCTTGTATTTATCCGCAGACTTCCACCTGATATGATTCAGACCATCCCTATTCTCGATGTAGTGGAACTCTCCCTGTGCTATTCCAGACAGCAGAAAGGTATTGTTGAATGGTCGAGTGTCCTCACGAGTCCAAGACTTGCGGCAGAATTGATATTGCCCCGAACTCAGTAGATCGAATTGTTTTTCGATCAGAAAAAAGGTCTACATAGTAGGATGATGGTGCGATATACGGGGCATAAGTTATGCTGCTGCACGCCGTAAACCATGATGTCCTCAATACCAACTTACAATATTGTCGATTGCAACCAAGTCTGATTCATTAAACAAGATCCATGATGACGGGATGGTAGAACACTTCAGTCCACCCATATTTCATATATTTGGAAACCGATAAGTAAATTGAGTCACTGATTGAAGTCCCCCAGGAAATGACGTTGAACTTTTGGCGTAGGGAAATGAATAGCTCCCTCCCAGACCATATTGCTGGCTTGATCAAGAAGCACTCATGAGAATAAACCCAGTCCCCTGCGCCTCTGAATGGCGATAGGTCAGTCCGGCGCAGATCGCGCTGAAAGTTCGGTATTAGTATGTAGCCACAGCCGCCATCTGGTTGAGTCATGTTACCGGGAATACAACGGGAATGGGCTTCCGGTTTCATACGAGAAATAGGGAGATAGACCATGCCATTAGTGTCAAAGTTGCGCAGGTAAAATAGGCTTCAATCAATGACAGTAGTACTGTATGTAACGACATCAGCAGAGTTCTGATACTAACCTAAGCGCGACATCATTACCTGTCCGTATATATCGTGCCAAATGATGAGCATGAAGTAAGTCTACATGTGATGCAAATGTCCAGTCCAATTACAAACCATAATAATCCATTAAATGTCCATCAAATGCAACCATCCTCTACAACCCCCCAGAAACCAGACCTAGGGAATCATCGGTCAACGACGATCAGTCCCAAACGCGGCGAAGGGTGGTGAACCCAGAGAGCAGCATTATAACAATCATCGCGACAACACCGGGAAAAGCGGAGTTTATTTTAAGCTGTGGTAACGCTCCTGAGCATCCAGCACATTGCCACCCTGAGTGTATTCAAAGATAAGATCGACGGCGCGCATGGGCGAACGCAGACTTACCACTAGCCAAAGGCGTGTACGCTTGTGGCGTATACATAGCGAACACAAGCTGGCTATTTGGTGCCAGGTAACCAGGCGAGGGGAATGCGCTAGGGCCACCATCGCCCCAAATATGAAGCGTGTAGCTTGCCTGAACCAGTGGAAGGCTAGGGTTAGCGGTCTGGTAGCCATATGGATACCAAACCACGCTCTGAGCGGTCCCTGGAATGACACCATCGGTGGGGCCCACGGGGTATGTGTTCCCGTTTGCGCCTACTGCTGCAACAGTGAGGGCGGTGGGTGTCACAACGATGCTCGAAAAGTTCCACCCAAACGTAATATATTCGCTGGGGGCAATTTTGTAGAAGGAATTGGATTGGATGGGAGGCATGGTTATAGTGAGTGATCCAGCTTGAGCTCCTATCGGGACGGTTGGCAATGGGGTACTCCCATTTACGAGAGACGCCGAGCCAGAGATTGACGCAGAGGCTGAAGCCGAAGCGTTTCCATTCTGTTGTCTGCGTTGCAGGTCGAAATGACGATTCATGGTTTGTTGTGCTCAAAGGAAGAAGAGCGTCTGTGAGGTAGGCAGGACGAAGGGCAGGAAGAGTGTGGAATGGAGAGAGCAACTAGTAGTGCAGCCGTGGACCTTGAGAGAGCATGACTTGCGAGTCACACGGGATGCGTTCCAGTTCCCGGAGGGCTTGTTTTAGACTCTGCCGCAGCCGTTGTTTTCCACGACTTACTGGCCGTAACTGGCGTCACCGAAAGAGCTATATCAAGCACCGCAGTCACAGCCCTTCAGCCTGGCCACAAGGCGCGGATTTGGTCCCAAAATAGGATTGGGCTGAAACAATGAGACCTCGTCGAAACCGTGAACAAACTGAACGGTCCGCGTCAGCGACAGAGTCCTCGACCACATTTTCAGAGACCGAAGCGGATCTTAGTCTGGAGAATGTCGATGCCAAACTCGTGAAGGTAAGTTGCCAGCAAACCATAACTAAACTTTGCAATTTACATTGCAAAGCTGTCATGCTCTGTCATGATGGCTTTTGTCAGTTGGTGTGACTTGGTTGTCAGGTCTGCAGTAAGTAACCGACAAGTGAGCAGCTCCGATCATGATTGAGTCCCACGCATGTCGATGACAAAATGATCTAATTCAGGAAGGTGTCGTGGTTGGCAAGCCCTCTCATGGCCCACCACTTAATATCTATCTCACAATTGCAAACCAAGATCCGCTCATATCCTCCTAACCATTGCGTGGAGTACAAGACGTAGTACGTTTTCAGATGCTTTTAAAAATGCAGAATAGATTAACGAGCATCAACTACTTATACTCTTTTAAGATCACCACATGGTTCAGCTCACACGGGGAAAAAAATACAGAGGTTTCATCCGCTACTAGCCCAAGATAACCCACGAGCTTCATATCGAGCTGCTTGGTGGTAACATTTCCAAGATGAACCACGAAACACTCCAATCTGCATCCTCGGAAACCCGTGTTGCAGTGCGTTCCCTCTTCTTTTCTTCTTCTTCTGGACCGATGAATTGTTCTGGGCGGCGCAAGCCTTTGCTCCTATCGATATCTTCATTCAAGTCCACGTAGTATTCTATCTTCTTGATCAATCTTGCCCTATATGTCAATGCACCTCGTGGCTAAGAAATTGAAATGTTGTATCTTCGCGGACGCGTTCCTGTGGTACGTCCATACGCCTCTCTGCAGGGTGAACTTGCGTTTGGTGATGTTAATGTTGTCCTAGTCAGCCGGTGTTCGTGCCCTCACAGCTGCTTGTGTCTTTCCCCTGGTAAGCTTCCCATAGCCTCAGCGGTCTTGGTTGCTAGGCATCTCTTTCCAGCATCACCGGTTACCTTTGGCTCGTGATTTTGTACGTCGTTGCACTGTTCGTTTAGCAATATTGCGTCCTGCCCTTTGGATTTAAGAGCTATTTCTCCAAAATGTAAGTCAAGTGTCCATTAACATGCAGCGGGTCGATATACATCGCGTTGAATCATTTTCGTATCCTAATCTACGCACTTTGAAGGATTCTGCAAAAAATCCTCTACTTCGGTTCACCGTCTTCTACAGTCTGGTAGAAATCCCTAGCGATCCGCAATTGCGCCTCTCTACCCGTTTCGTTGAGGGTGTCCGGGATAGCACGGATGATCAAGTACTTGCGACCTGTCAAAACATCTGGGGTGACTTTGAATGGATCAATGCTAGAGCCAGCAGATGTTGCGGCGGCCAGAGCTGCATGGGACCCAACTACTGCACCACCAGCTTCCTGGGCAATCACGATACCAGCCTTATAGAACAAGTGAGGTGGAGATATCGAGCACATACAACGGGTCTACTTACGCAAACATCCCATGGCCTTGTTGAAGATCAACATGATGATCGGTATAAAAGCACCGTACACTCACCAGCAACCAATTTCCCTATCCACGTTGCGTCAAGGAAACACGTTGTGTCAGAGAGTGTAATACGTGCAATGACACGGCTCACCAGTACAAGTCTAGGCCACCTTGAGCAACCATCGAGATATTAAGCGCTGCACTACCCAGGGACCGTATGGAATGAGCCATTCGTCCCCCTGCAATGCCATCTGCAGGATCGCCTGCGAGACGCAAGAATGAGTCGGATTTTGGTACCAAGGTCTTTTTACCACGATCTGAGCCCCATTCGATGGCTGGAAAAGTAAGTTTGGGTATTCTTATGCATGACGCGTGACATACCCAGAAGTGCCTTCTGCAAGGAAGGGAGGGGCTTAGGGTTAGTGAGGGGTAATTTGAGAGGTTGGCTATTGCCACGGGTAAGGAATGATCCTTGGCCTTCGATCCCGGTGTACTTGGTATAAGAGTTAGCGGCTGCCTTCGATGTCGCTCAGTATTATACTGCGTACAAGGTGATCTAGGAAGGGGTTGTATATGACACCTAGAACGGGCCGCTTTTGGTAGATCAGCCCAAGAGAAATACACGCGAATGGGAAGCCGTGGACAAAGTTTGTGGTGCCATCTGAAAGTCACTGTCGGATCCCAACGAACTCGATGCGAGATCGTAGCCTACCGATCGGATCAACACAAAATGTCGGCTCATCCGTGAGCTCATTGCGTGTTCCAGAGGAGTATGATTCCTCTCCGATGCTGTAAGGTCACGAACCGATCAACATCATTCAGTTTCTGCGCAAGTTATAGACTCACAACTTGAAACTGGGGTAAGCCTTGGCGATCTCGCTCTTCACGAGCTCCTCGACAGCAACATCATATTCGGTGACCAAATCGACGGAATTCTTCTTTTCATTGACATCCGAAGTTGTCTGAATGGCTTGCGAGCCTTCAAGAATTAATGTACCGGCAGTGCGCGCGAGCTTGACGGTGAAAGTCAAGATAGAGCGCAGGTCGACGGGCTTCAATGTTTGTGTATCGGCTGACATGGTGGTCGAAAGCAAGTGGAATAATTGAGCGATGAGCCTACTGGCTAACCGACTTGCGAGAACGTTGCCTCTAAGAGATCTAAATATTGTTACCATTATGCTTGTGATTAACTAGCACATCAAGATGCATATGTATCGTCTCCGTACGTAGCAACTGGTGTTTAATGAGACTAGCTGACAGGACCACACCACTAAAAACATGCAAGCACGGTTTTTGCTGGCAATGATACCTAGTTCAAACCATGCAGCAATTCAAAGCACTCTTCTGGAAGTTTAAGGAAGGGGCCATCATTAAACTTGGTGATCATGGACGAAGAGGGCGCTATCATCGACGTATCTGGGGGTACGGAGAAGACGATAAATAACACAGGTTGCAGATACGCGCGCACCTTCTCATATGCCTATGAAACCTGAACGTTGAGATATATGCCACCTGAATGATGTTACGATGATGTTCAGCCGAGCTGAGATGAAGCCTTTTGGATATCCAATAGTTGTTAATGCTACTCATCAAAGCAATAGTAGTAGTCTGGAAGAGTCGGTCAACGAGGACCTTTCCCCGCACCAATCCGCAAATGGAAACTGTTTTCCACACACCTGCTTGACCGACGCGCGTCGACAAGTGCACTTAACGCAGAACCCCCCATACCTTCACTTCTCTGCTCCCTGTAAACCATGTTCTTGACGCGTTCTGAGTATGGTATGTTTATTCTGACAGCTTAACATTGTCATATGATAGAGTTTATCGTGTTTGCAGATCGCGGTGTCAACACATTCTCCCCAGAAGGTCGACTGTTCCAAGGTGCGTTAGACAACCCGACATCATGAGATTGTTATCTGAAAGGATACAGTCGAATATGCTATCGAAGCTATCAAGGTATGCATGACATCGTGCAATACGGCAATGTATATCTCATCTTCCCCAGCTCGGATCGACAACAGTTGGCGTACGCACTCCCGACGGCGTAGTCCTCGCAGTAGAGAAGCGCGTCCAATCCCCACTCCTAGAATCAAGCTCCATAGAAAAGATTATGGAAATCGATACCCACCTAGGATGCGCAATGTCAGGCCTCACAGCTGATGCTCGCACAATGATCGACCACGCACGCGTCACCGCCCAGAACCACGCTTTCACTTATGACGAGAGGATTAAAGTGGAGAGTGTCACTCAGGCTGTGTGTGATCTGGCATTGCGATTTGGTGAGAGTGTGCACGACGAAGAGGCAATGATGAGTCGGCCGTTTGGTGTTGCGCTGCTTATTGCTGGTGTCGACGAACTGGGACCACAACTGTGAGTGCAATCGAGTGGATAGCCTTGTTCAACCTGATCCACTGCGGACTCTTGGTAGATACCACACGGATCCCTCGGGTACCTTCATGCGGTATAATGCAAAAGCCATAGGATCAGGGTCAGAAGCAGCACAAAGCGAGCTACAAGACAAGTGGCACAAGGTATGATACCCACACATTGAACGTGTTTTTCGGTATTGAACACATCATTGGACAGCAAATGACGTTGCTTGAGGCGCAAAAACTGGCGCTGCGAGTTCTAAAGCAAGTCATGGAGGAGAAACTAGACCATCACAACGTCCAGTTGGCACAGGTATGTGTTTCCCTGCGTTCTCTACCAAATATTCGTAACCAACTTCGCCACAGGTCACGCCACAGAAAGGCTTTGCAATACTAGACGAAGTACAGCTGAAGGAAATTATTGACGCCATGTAATGTTTCAGGTAGATGACAATATTAATCAGACAGCCTCGAGACGTCTCCTTGCTGACGTTTGGTGATCGCAAACCTTGGTCGACATTGATAAAACTAAGGTACTGGTGCAATACTTGTACCCATTATACAAACGAGAACAGTATAGTTGTGACTTCAACATACTAGTCGACTGAAAGCTAGAGAAATGAGATCAACATCTGCGAGCGGCCGTGCGAGAGCATATATATTGTAGCACATATCATATCACAACGAAATGCACGAGGTGCAAGAAAAGTTAGCATCAGATTGTGTGGAAGGAGCTGTACATCGGAATAGATGTGTTCACGCGGCTGCGTGGTTGACCCTTGGCAATAACGGGATAAGCCTGGTTTGTTGTATTTCCAGGCCCTTGGTGGCAAAGTACCTGCAATTCCAATCGGGTTAGGTGATGGTTCAAACCAACGAGAAAGTCTTATTACCTTTGAGTCTCGTAACTCCAAGCATGATTTGCTCGAGCCAAGTTTCCTATTCCGTCAAGGTACTCCTTGACAAGGACATCGACGGAAGGTCCCCATGAAGGAACCTTCGCAAGACCGTCGATAAATCGTTTCTGAACTTCAGCGTGATAATGTGCTGCCCAGGCCATTGCGCTGCCCCTGTCGAGGCCGAGTTCCAACTGGACAGTACTGATCAAATTATGAAATTCGTTCCCAGCCGCTTGCTCTTTGTTGTACGACATCATGTCCTGTGAAGGTTGTTAGCGGACCGCAAACCACGACGTCCTCGATATCACTTTACATTGTCGATGATTATCAACTCAGTGATGCAGTCAGCAAGATCTATGATGACGGGATGGTAGAACACTTCGTCAGGAAAGTCCATCCCCATTTCATATATTGGGAAACAAGGTTTTATGCCAACAGTTTTCCGCCGGAGCTTCAGGAAGTCATCGATGCTACTGTACCTACGGCCTTGTTCTCGGTCGAGAGCCTCGAGAACCACTCCGTGAATGTATTCAGTAAAGGTTTCAAGGAAGTGACGTTGAGAAGGCAGGCTTGCGAATTGGATTGCATGGGCCCAAAACCTACCCAAAAGCCCCTTTGGCGTCAGATAATCATCAAACAATTTGGAAGCACTTACAGTCGTGCAATTTCGCCGAGGATGCACTCGCCTTCTGGCCGCATCTTATGAGGATTGTGTAGGGCATCGAGCACGATGTCCGCCCTTTCCTTCGCGACTGCCTCATTTTCGATGTCGGTGTACTCTTCCACAATGAAGAATAAATTCATCAAATCACAGCCGATTCGAATGTGTTCTATTTTTTCAGGAACGGAATCAGGGTTCTGTGGTGCATTAATTGCCAGAGTACGGACCTCTTGATGCGTTGGGATAAGCCAGTGCTGCTAGGCGGGCTATAAGAAAAATACGTGTCAATCACCGTCAGAATTGAATATTGAGGGTTGGTGACATAGGTCGAACCAAAATCACATTTGTCGAATGCTTCCTGTGACTCAGGACTCAGGGCCTTGAAATCACGGAACGAAGCATCGACTTCGGCTTTCACGTCTTCGAAATGAGGATTGATGGTACGAGGCCAGGGCCAGTTAGTCATGGTGTCTGGGAGGTACAACATCCTTGGGTGAGCATCCATAGCTCCAAAATATAGTTTCTAATGAGGAGTGCGAAGGTTGAAAGAGGGGCGAATTGTTGCTGGTCGGGTCCAGGATTGGTAGACTTTATATACCCGCGCCTCGGTCGAGATCGGCCTCCTTCACATATGCATACGCATTAAACGAATGTGGTGGATACTCCAATACATGTCAGTGCTTATCTGATGGCCAACAGATGTGATCAAGTGGCGCACGGCTATGTCATGTTCGAGTTGGGACTCGGAAGGTAGGGTCGGCCTTGTGCAAGATCTGGTGCCTTGCTCAGCCGGAGGTTGGCCGTATTTTGTCTTATTCCTATCACGGTGCTGTCTTTCGATCGAGGTATACCATGGCAACTTTGCACCCGGTAGAGTGCATTCCCATATTCAAAATTTTAGCTAAGTCACTTCGAGTTGCAGCTGAGGCCTTGAGGTACGACACCAGAGTGTGGGGGATTAACACCTATTGAGATAACATTAGTAGGAATGAAGTCCTAATCAATGATGACAATCCAGACCTGAGACTAATCCACAGAACAACAACTTAGAATGTCATGATGGACGGTCACGAACCATACTTTCGTTTTCAAAACAAAACTATGCCCTGGGAATAATGTCCACAATCATCCCGACGCCACCATAATCACATGAGATGACCTTTAAGTGAATCAAGTCTCCGATTATCTCAGGACATGACGCGGTCCGCGGAGCTGTTGGCATAGTAGGAAAATGAATATTAATGGCTCGCTCCTAGACCTTATGATATATATGGTTGCTAACTTGAACAAGGAGCACTCACGCAAATAAACCCTCTCCCCCGCAGACCGTCTCTGTGTACTAATAGGCTAACCTGCCAAGTGCCGCGGATAGATCTGGATTTGAAGTCAAGGAAGTGGGGGGAAACGTCGAGTGCAATCAAAACTGAACTTCTCGAACACTTCCTGCCAGGTCTGGCTGGTTCGACATGGTATCGGGAATGGGCTTCCGGTTTGCACCATGAAATTGGATGAGACCCAAATGCTGCATCTCCTTCGTCTCCCCTCCCGGGCATGATAGTAGTGGTACTGGTGGTGCGGAACGGCCCGGCCCGGCCGCCGGGCGATTTAATAACTTGTCTGCAACTGAATGGGAAAAGTGACGCTATATAATGTGAGCTATGTATATGACGATTTTAACACCTTTCCTGGCATCATGTTGCATTTGAGCGAAGGGTAAGAGTAGTTGAATGTTAATACTGGTATGAAAAATCTAATTAGCAGAAAGGTATGGTAGATCTGGACTACTACTAAGTCAACAATCGTAATGCTGGACGCATGGTATACAGTCTGAAAGGTCTGAATATGAGATAGAAAAACAGTATTAGAACTCATGGGGGAATGCTTGGAACGAACAATTGCGAATAACAGATGAATAAAGAGAAGGCATAATAGTACGCGGATAATGTAGAAATCCGTCAAAGGAATGATTTTAGGCGCCTCGGGAAAAGAGCGGTAGAAGGCGTTACATCAGATGAATGTTTTTTAAGTTTACGGTAATGATGATATCTCGTACTGTAACAAAGTAGTAAGCCATCAACCCTTGAAGACAAAACATTACGAACCATTCTGTATGATCGTGGCTGTCCGCCTGGTGTCAGTAACTGACGTGAGATGAACTGTCGTGTAGCGTAAGAAGCGAATTCGCCGATGTCAAGGTTTGCTTACTCTTGAACTCCCTGTCCTTATTCGATGAGAATGTTTGGTGAATGCTCCCGAACTTGTTATAAAAGTCTGCACGGAACCGCCTGAGAGGTACTCCTGATGGCAAGGACCATTACCACTTACATAAAGATACATTTTCATAATCATTTGGTCTGTCACCATAGCGCGGCATATGGTGGCCGAGTCTGACACCGCTCTTGAGCTTCGCCTAAAGTATCATCAGCATCATCGCCTTGCTTTCCGTAGCAATAATAACAGACCTGCAAAAGGTCGACCTTGTTTAGGAAAAGAATGATGCTGACGTGCGCAAGTAGTTTGTTTGATACGACGGATTTCCATAACAGCAAAGAGTCTTCTAGCCTGTTCACCTCTGGATCCTGTACAATTTATCAATACGTCACACAGAGATGAGCAATAACTTGCTGACCTCTGCTAATACCTGATCGAATGCAGAGATAGGTGCCAGAAAAATGATCGCATTTACTGCACGGTGATATCAATGAATGATCCTCGTGAAAACATGTTATGTAATTACCATCTTCAAAGTAAGGCGCCCAAGCATGCCGTTGATTTCGGGCACCTCCTACGTCGTAAATCTTCCATGTGATGAACCGGCGCTGAGAATCAGCGATCGAGAAAGAGTGCTCGACGACGCCCGTGGTCTTGAGCCGGGCTTTTAATACATCCTCTAATCAAATATTGTTAGAAATGGCATGTTTTCAGACAGCCATATGACCTACGGTCGCTCGGAAAATACCGTAGAGCGGTGATACGGGATATTTCGTCCAAGAAGCTGTTTGTTGTCAAGAAAAATCTGATATCAGATACGAAACACCCACAAGCCACTGCCCTCTTCCACTCTGATCCGTTTCTCGCGTAGGCGTTGTTTGACACTGGGGTCTTTCCATAATGCCAGCATTGGCTGAGCGCAAGAATTGAGCACATGAACAGGGTCGCTTGGATCGTCCCACCAGCCCTCAATCTCGTTTGTGTGTGCACTCTTAGGACTCTTGATCCTATTGCCAAGGGAAAAGGCCTTTTTCCAGTTCGAGGTATGATGAACGCTAACTTCCACACTCTTTGATTTAGACGAGCTGTTGCTTGACCCACCAGGAGAAGGGAGGCTCGTTGAGGGCGAAAGTGGGGAAGATGTCCATGAGGGGGGTATGGTGATGAATGGCGCGGGCCTGCCGTTCTTGCCAACAGTAACTTGGGTATTGGAGTTACTGTTTGCATAGATACTCCAATCAGGTTTTGAAGGGGCAGTGTGGGTTGGCTCGTCTTCATTCGGAGATGATAACATTCGGATCAAACGTTCCTCCAGCTCCCTTAGAGGTTCCAATGCATGACGATATTGGGGGTACTTGGGGACCCTAGTCGCAGAAATCACGGAAGACTGGCTAGTCAAGGAGATTACGCGACCAGACGCAGTCTCATGATCCTCTGCTTCGTCTGATTCAGGGGATACGGCGTCAAGGATACTGGAATTGAGCGTCGTTATCACACACGCTACCAGATTTAAAGTGGTAACAGGACTCACCGGCGAACGGATCGCACGAGGTTAAGATATATTACAGCTCTCCATGCGATTCGATCAGCATGGAAGGCAGCAGTCGCATGCATCAATTGAAATTCTGGATGAGATGAGTCAGCGCGGCCCAGACATGTCCAATGCGTAAATACTGAGGAGTGTGGTTTCATGAAATGTATGGTATTGCGCGAGAGAAAACCAGCATGAAGGTTCTTTCAACCAAGTACACCTTCGTAGTGTGGAAGGTCCAAACATGATATAGTGAAACCAACAATATATCTCCAGAGCACGACAGCTTATGATGTTCGCAGCTCGTTTTCGCACAAAACAGTAAAGAGAAGAAGCAGAAAGCCCAGATGACTCACGTTTCAAAGTTGTACTCTTGCCGCTCTCGCTCTGCCCCAGAATCAAGACCTTAATTTCAGGTTTGGTCCTCTTCTCTTTCTTCTCTGCACGGAGCATTTCATCAATTCCATCGCTGACCCGCTTAGCCTCCGACTCTGCTTCCAATCTCCTTTCACGGTCTGCAGCACTCTCGTTTGGAGGGGGCATGAGCGCAGCAGCCAGTGGATCGGAAAGGGATCGGCGTCGGTTTGGCTCCAGAGGCCGAGCCATTGGTGTGGACTACCACAAGACAGGTACAGAGACAAGGATGGTCAGAGAAAGCCGAAAACCTAATCGTGCTTGAGAACTGGCTTTTATAAGTGCAACAAGCTAACAAGAGGCTAGTCGCGACAAGCGCTTCCAAAAGAAGGTTCCAATTGGCACGTGGCTACTTTCTGAATTTCTTTTATTTTGGCTGTCATGTCTTGTCACGCCGCTAGGGTTGCCTTTGCTTCCTGGGCGATATTAAGACAGCGTTGATGACAGCCAGGTCAATGCATACCCCACGGAGAGCTTTATACTAGGCAAAGTTAGCGCTGTATTACGAGGAAATCGCGGCGGGATAATATCTATTTTACATTTTACAGGAAATATCCGACCGCCGATGTCAAGTTCTGTCAGGCGTCGGTTTCTTCAAAACTCCCCGACATGCACTTTATGCTTTTCATGCGTGCAAGATCATCGTCTGGGAAAAGCCTCCTGCCGAGCGAAGGTTCATCCGCTATTTGTCGATTCCGTGGTTCAAGGGAGATAACTTTAGAACCATCGCAAGTATCTTCCCTCTCTACCGATAACTTATCGGTTCCCTGCCGCCTTCTAGCCTAGGGGAAGTTCGTGACACCAGGGTCTGCTTCAGCGACGTAAATGTCTTTTGTGGAGGCATTAGGACAATGTAGACCGTCATCCACAAACACGAAATTTTTGCATCAACTTTGTGCCTGCCTACCATGCTGATCAGTCTTCTCACAGCAAAACTGTTCCATGTACGGCACCGCAACTCCA
The DNA here is from genome assembly GCA_016767475.1 of Suillus weaverae. Taxonomy (NCBI): domain Eukaryota; kingdom Fungi; phylum Basidiomycota; class Agaricomycetes; order Boletales; family Suillaceae; genus Suillus; species Suillus weaverae. Next base: position 32,159 of record MU179326.1, on the reverse strand, counting down.
ACGCTCCCATATGCTGTGAGCAATCGATATGTATCGATATGATTGACCCATTCCAAGACATTGGTGTTGGATATTGAAGCCTCGGGGCTCAATGGGGTTGCGGTTCGCAGAGAAGACACATTCTTCGCGAAGATCACTAGCACCGGCGTAGAGCTTCATTAGTAAACGGTACTTATGCAATTTTTGGCTGCACTCTTATTTTAGTTTACTCTTTCCTTTATGCGGGCATTGCTTCTGTGGGTATCTGAAGGTCTCATTTCGTCAACCTCAGCTGACGACTTTTGTACGAAAGGAACAGGGGTAAATTTCGTTAATGACGACACCTTCCCAAGCTTCTTACTCTACTTTAGCTTGGAACACAAGCGCATAACTCATATGCAGAGTAAGGAATAACCTCTTGCAATCTGACCACGTTCTGTGTGGTGTATGTCGTAGGTTGTTCCCTTGACGGCGATGTATTGCTGTCCTGCTGTGATATATACATCATGATGTTGATCTTAATCCATCACTGCCACAACTTGACTCGCGTGCAATTCTAGAGTGTTCCGGACGCCTCAGGCTCCTTTTGGACGAAATCCCGTTACACGAACGAGCCGAACCTGGTTCTACCCGTGGGCTAGCACCGATCTTCCGAAACGTTGACTCAGGGAATAGTCAGCTGGGACACTCGCCATCAAGGGGTAACACAACAAATAGCCTACACCGCCCTCGCTATGTAGCTTGCGAAAGTAGATATTGTTCCGCTGGCGAAGCTCTCGCATCCTCATTTCCATTCTTTCGTATGTCAATTCGAGTACCTTTTGCTCGTTCTGCATCTCTTGGAGGTGGCGCTTCCGCTCCTCTCCCCACGGGAACCCCACCTGCGCCTACAGGATTGCCCAGCCCACCAACCCCAACTTCGTCCTCCAACTACTCATCGGATGGGACCCAGAGCACAAATCAGCAGAATACACAATCGTCAACAAGTCCATCGTCCTCGCCGACGGTACGAAGCACTTTTTCGTCTTGCGGAACATATAGTCTTATTTAATCACAGACATCCGGACAACCCCCCAGCGCCTCGATAAGCACGCTATTCTCACCATCGTACGTTCCGTTATCTTTACCCTTCATGGCAATCCTCTGAATTTCCCACATGGGCTTCATAAGGTCACTGTCAGATGGCACATCAACTAATTATAAGGGATCAGAGCTGAGCACGGATACGTTCACATCCATTTCGCCTTCTTCACACTCTTCGATGAGCACCGTTGGAGGAGCACCGACAAATGGGCCACCGTCGGGCGGTGGAATCACGACTTTACTGCCACCTGTGAGCATAGGCGGGGCAACTTCTCAAAAAAGTCCTACTACTTTCGGCCCTCCAAACAGCGGTCCCGCTACGAGCGTCTCGTCAGATGCCCTTAGTCCCTCACCTCCTAGTAAGGAATCTGGGCCTAGTTCAGGAGATCTTCCCTCGATAACACTGCCGAGCTCGCTGCCTTCATCCATATTCACCTCACCACCTGTAGCCATACCGACTTCGCCACCTTCACCCATACTCACCTCGCCACCTGTAGCCATACCGACTTTGCCACCTTCATCGTCACCTCCATCCATACCCACCTCGCCACCTGTAGCCATACCGACTTTGCCACCTTCATCGTCACCTCCATCCATACTCACCTCGCCACCTGTAGCCATACCGACTTTGCCACCTTCATCGTCACCTCCATCCATACTCACCTCGCCACCTTCAATTATACCAACCTCGCCGCCTCCACCACCCACACAGAAACCATCTGCGCCATTGACCACGAGCCAGTCTAGTACTCTACCGGGGCAGCAGACAAGCTCCCAGACATCTTCAACCACGACCTCGCCAGTTGTAGGCAATCCCACTACAACTTCTTCTACACCTAGCCCCTCCACAGATAAGCCATCTACAACGTCGGACACGAGTCTTTCCACTCCTTTACCGGGTACGCAGACATCCAGCCAGCAGTCAACTTCACCGACGACCTCTACAACTTCAGACACTACCACTCCTGGGCAACAGACGTCCAGCCAACAGTCAACTTCACTTCTGACCTCTAAGTCTTCAACATACACTACTACTTCTCAAACTACCACAGATATATCCACACCATCGACGTCTTCCTCGCAGAAAGGATCTCTTCCATCTCTGCTGTCGAGCCTGCTTCCCTCACTGCCAACTCAGGAGACAATCCAGTCCTCAGCTACAACTTCACCGGCATCTACTGATTCAAAACATTCATCTGAGACAGTGGCCACCAGTGCGGCAATCCCCACCAGCTCACTTACCACAGATAGTCACGCCGATACCTATACGACTCCGCAATCCTCGCAGACCGGTTCCTCTGATTCACTAACTCCAACATTACTACCAACTACGTTCTCCGGAGGCTCGCCAACGACAGTGCCGGGTGTACAATCTTCCTTTGCATCGCAATCTCCCAGCGGAAGCTCTGCGGACACTTCAAACCCGACTGGGCATGCTTTCCCAGTCTCATCCGCAGGTTCACCTACGCCTCCTGGCGGTCTTGCGGGTAACCCGTCTTCCGCTGCTCAGACGACAATGATTTCATCTAATTCTCACTCGTAGTGAGTTTTCCGAGTCATTGCTGCATCACGTTGACCTTATTACCTAATCCCAAGCTCTACCGATTTGCCGCCAAAGATTTTGGACGCCTCAGGCACCACCACTTTGCCGCCTAGCCCATCGTCGGCCGCCCCAAGTGGGGACAGCTGGTCTTTGGCCACATCTATATCGCAAAGTGTTACCGTTATTACGACAACCAAACATCCTGATGGGACTGGCAACGTGGTACAGACCGTGACATCGACTTCGCAAGTTACAATTCCTTTCTGGTCTGCGGTGCCAACGTCGGGAGCCAGGTACGCCACTTCAACCGTTGCACATTGCATATAACCTACCGGAATAAAGGTCAAATGAAGCCCCCATCATTGGAGGGGTTGTAGGCGGAGTCCTAGCGCTTCTGCTTCTCTGTATTGCAGCATGTTATCTCATCCGCCGCAGGTGGCGTTCGCGGACCCACCAGCAGCTTTATGATACTGACCTTACCGCGCCACTCTCTCCAACAGAAGCAACGGCAATGCGTGAGAATCACCCTTACAGTCCTACGTACAACTCTGTCGTAGGAGGGCAAGGTGCGAATGAGAGTCGTGGCGACCTGCATCACGCCTCAGGCTCCTTTGGCTCATCGGCCTTCCCTCGCCTCTCAACTGCCAGTTCCCCGCACAACTTTTCTCGTAGTTTGTCTGGCTCAGTACTGTACGAAAACTTTGATAGGGAGTCGAACGATGGCGACATCTCTTCAGATGACGAATCAGAAGGGACAGAGAGATATTTTGCTAGCACACAGAGTTTTTACGCGTCTAATGATGGGCAATCTGGTATAGGTATCGCGATCGGCTCTCAATCAAGCACGGATCTCCACTCATATCACACCGCCGCTACCACGCTTTTTGCGGGGGCCCACCCTGTTGTGGACAATGACGAAGAATGCGATAGTCCCGGACCAAGTCCTTCGGCATTCCCCATTCCCCCCGTGAACCCGTTCCTCGATAGCGCCCGAGTCATTGGTCTTCCTGATTTTGTGGCCTCTCGTGCATCACAAAGCCGCCAAGCGGTTTCAGCCTCATCTGAAGATGCCGCGCTAGCTCCGGTGAAAATTCGCCGGTTCTCAGAGCAACAAGCGTCTTGGGCAGCGGCTGTAGCAGCTGCAAGCCCCATCGATCATGATGCGCCCACGCCAATAGCAATTCGGAGCCTCAATGCGCTTATAGATGATGAATTCAACGATGATTCATCAAGTCAGGACCTCCAAACACCCACGCAGTCCCATCCCCCAGCTACGCCATTCAGTGATTCGTCCTTCATCGACAATCCCTTTTTACGTGAAACGTCCCAGGAAGGGTTCAGTGATGATTCTGGGAGCAGTGACAGCCACGAGACTGTCTCCATCATGTACCCATATCCGTTTGAGTCCCGTGACAAGGGAAAGGGGAAAGAGTACCTGTCCGCTGACTTGGGGGGCAATCCCAAGAATAACAGATTATCAAATGCTAGCTCCGGTATCGAGTTCCCCGAAAATCCAGTAAGTCCTGAAACAGTTTTAGTGAATCTCATCACTGATGAACGATGTGTTCAGTCGCAGTGTGGTCTTGCACTCTGAGCAAAGGACAGTATTTATAAATTATTGGTTGTCCCACGCCTTAGCTCGCACTTTTTAATTGTTGCGGACTATCTTATTCGGACATACATATTACAGACGATTTCCTCAGTGAAGTATTTTACATCGTAGCGGTGCTCGGTGCAGTTGCTTTCTTCAGTGACACATTTTACATCACTACCATGATAGCTGTCGATTCTCATGGACTTGAAGATTGCGCAGCTCCCGCACTAGTAGAATTCAAACTGACATGACCAAAAAGCCTGGCGAATGGGCATTCCATCTGGGAATGTGTTAGACTGTCAATATATCATGATCAAGATCTGCGAAGTATAACACGCCTATGAAAATTGTTACATTGTGATCTTCCATAAGGATGCAGACGCGATGTTGGAAGGGCGCACAAGGACATAGTTGCGATTGGGAGCTACGGTCCTAGTCTGCTTGCGTTGTAATTTAGGTTCAAATTTGCAAAGTTGAAGGTCGAATGAGCGTGACATGAAGCACGTATATGTCACATGTGACACGACGCGTCTTAGATATCCGCGACGATGAGCATCATACCGAATCCTCCGCGTTGGCAAGCTAACGCTGATCCTGCATCCATAGATGTTCCAGGTCTCGACACTAATGCATCTGTCAATGACCAGATCGATCAGATCGAACAGTTGATAACCATTAAACTTCAGGTGGCCCTCATTATACGCTTCTTACCGCCCAACACTGATAAAGTTGTTAGAACATCGACACGAATTTCTCAAAGATTCAGAATATCATGGCCACAAAGTTGCTACCAGCCGTGAAGCGGTATGCCGTGAGCACTGAACCCGTTCGTGAAGCTGCAAAGGTCAGTTTGATTTGTCCTGTTTTCTCGTCGATGAAACCTACTATGTTATCTCAGTTCTGGACGTCGTTTTACGAGAAAGCCGCTCAAGTACATATTCCTACGTACGAGGACTACTCCTCTTCGCATGAACAGCAATCAGAAACAACATCTCAGGGCGAAAGTTCTTCCACCCGGCCCGACGCAGAGGAGTCTTCTATATTCAATACTAAAGATGATACAACGCCTTCTCATCCTCGCAATCACGCTTACGGTCCAAATTCTACTGCATCTGAATCCTCTTTCATGCCATCAAATGCAGTATCATCTACCCCAGCTCGTGCCGGGTTGTCTGGCAATGATACTGTAGATGATCAACCTTCTTGGAATGCATCACTAGAGTCGCCACTCGTTCGGCTTGATCGCGAGCTCCAGAACTTTACACTTGGGGAGGATAGCAAGGCCTCAGCAGGCCAAGACAATAGCTTTGCTTATGAAGAAGAAAACACTGTCCAGCAATCTTTGGATAAGGGAAAGTCAAGGGATTGTTCGCATGGACACTCTGTTTCGCAGGGTGCATCACGCCCCAATTTTCCATCCTTGCGGGTTCCGCCCAGTGCGCTCCCCACCCCTCGTGGCCTTCCAGCTAGCGCAAGGATATCTCCGCTGAAAGTTAAGCCCAAGACACCCGTAGCAATCCCACAACATCTACACGCATATCTCCCTCCGCGCAATCATCCAGACCCCCCACTTCCATCGCCTAGGAGGCAACGATATGACCGCTCTCCGCACAAGCCGTACCCCCCGCTGTCATCCACCTCTAATTCGTCATCCATGCTAGATATACCATCTCTGACGAGACCATCCGATGACTCAAATGTACCATTTGATCAGTTTAACGACTCTTTCGATGACTCGGCAGAACTCATGCGTGGTCTATCGCCACCGCGGACGATGGCATTTCCGCGCGGACCGAGGTCTAGCGTGGGACTGGGACTGCTACCTCCACTTGGTCGGACACCAGGCAAGGACTTACATCATGCATTGGGAAGGACACCCAGGAAGGAGGCTGCGGATCGTATCCGTCGCGACCTTCTTGGAGATGTTCAATCTGATCACAGTTCCGTCCGAAGTAGTGCCACCGTAGACCGGTTTGGTGGCTTCAAGAAATTTGGTTACTCCATTCCAGAAGGCACAGAAGATACCATGTCTACGATCCCTACCCCACCATCCATAACACGATATACCCGCCATGCTTATCCCTCTGAGTACGATAGCAACGATGCGAGCTCAAGTTATGCAAGCATAATGCGCAGGACAGGACTCAGCATACCCGAATCCGCCTCTACATCAAAATCACATGCCATCACATCTCACCAAAGTCTCGAAACAGCACGGCTTGCCCCTACTTCTCAACCACAAGCCCTCCATACCCCCGATCCATACCCCGATCTTTTCCATTTTCAACAAGAAGAGCTCAGTACACTGCAACCAGTTGATCCTAGTCCAGACTCCGACTCTGATTCAGACTCTCTCGGCGAGCCTGCACACCCAGGACAGCCATCAACTGCTTTCCTAATGGCCTCCGCACGCAATCAAGACCCGGACGATTCATTCGGCTCGTCGAATTCAAACCACTCCAACGACTCGATCGGAGGGGGTTTTGGCGACGAAGGCGGTGCGGTGCATCCATTTGCGCGCGCCGTGGAGGACGATGGGGATGGATTTGACGATAGTTTTGATTCTGTTGATGGCGATGGCGATGGCTTGGGAGTGCAGGAAGAGACTGTATTTGGTATCCCCCCTGCACAGCGCAAGCACAGGAGAGGTCCTGGTGAGCTCAGGCTTCTAGGGGAAGATCTTTTGCAAGATACGATTGGCATCGGAAGTCAGCTGGCAAAAGCGAGGAGAATTGAGGAGAGTCCGACTCCGTATGGGAGAGCCTAGCTGTCTCAATCATAACTACAAGCTTGCTTCATACACGTTGTTTCGTATCAGTGCATTTACTCCCGAAAATCCATCGACTAAAATACAAATAGGACTCAAATGACACCTACTACTCATCTTCCTTGATGTCAACCAACTCCCGCCCCTCCTCCACCATCTCCCCCTTCGCACACCCCACTGCATTTACAACACCCGCTACTTCAGCACGCAACACAGTTTCCGTCTTCATACTCTCCAACACTACCACTGGCTGACCCTTCTCAACGCGATCGCCGATACTGACTTTCACTTCTACTACTAAGCTCGGCATCGGCGCACGCAGAGCGCCCTTGGATGAGGTGAGAACACCCTGGCCGAGGGAGAGGAGGTATGCAGGAGATGATATGGCTAACGTAGCCTTGGTTCCAGACACTGAGAACACATGTAGGCGTTCCATGGTGTTCGTCGCGCGTGACGCAGGGTGGGAAGGAGGCGAGCGCTGTGACACAATCGTAGTTTCCGTCGAAGCTCCGTTGAGCGTTGTGCTCAATGTTGTAGGCGAAACCAGGCGAGCCAAGACACCTGTGAATGACATTGGTGTGGCAGAGTGAACAGCTATGTCGAAGTGGCCTGGAGATATGGATTTCAGAGAGACTCGGGTGGGATCTGCGGAGGCATCATCGGGTTGGATGAAGATGGTGCGCTCGTAAACATCTCCGCCAAAGCGTCTTGAAGTCAGTGTTGTCCATGGTGTGGAAAGGCCTGCAGACTGAATCGGATGTTCTCGTAGTGCGACGAACAGCGCTGCTTGTGCCAGTAACTCGGCTGAGGGACTTTCAACAACTGGGAAAAGGTCTTCGTAGTGTTTCTGTTCACAGGACACTATAAGCTTGGACAAGACGGCAAGATGAATAGGCACACCTTGATGAAGCCGGTCTCAACCTCTCCATTAACAAATGCGCCATTGCCAGCAAGCATTCTCAAAAATTCAACATTTGTCGAGACACCGACTACTTTGTATTCTTCGAGCGCACGGCGAAGAGCACGAAGCGCAGAGGTCCTATCGCGTCCGTGTACCACCAGCTTGGCAATCATCGGGTCATAAAACACACCAATCTGTGCGCCCTGCGTGAACCCTTGTTCTAAGCGCATTGACGATGCCACATGCGTTGAGGTATCAGGTGACCGCTTCACCGAGTCCAGTTCTGAGCACGAATCGTTGCGAGGGAGTGGTGGGATAGGATGAGCAAAGACATGAGTTGGTTTCGGGGTGTCAAGGTACAATAGTGGCCCAGAGTCAGGTAGGAAATCATTCCGCGGGTTCTCAGCATATATTCGCGCCTCAAAGGCATGCCCAACGAGAGGGATTTGTACTTGCGAAAGTGGAAGAGGATTACCAGCCGCAACTTCCAGTTGCCACTCGACAAGATCAAGGCCAGTGATCATCTCTGTGACAGGGTGCTCAACTTGCAAGCGGGTGTTCCTGAGATTTCATGAGTTGTGTGTCATATAACTGGAAAGTACACACATTTCCATGAAGTAGAACTTCTCTGTGTCGTTGTCGAAAATGAATTCCACAGTCCCAGCACCTACGTAATTCACGGCCTTTGCAGCAGCAACCGCTTTCGCTGATAAGTCTGCACGAAGGTCGGGGCTCAAGCCAGGCGCCGGAGCCTATCAAGGATCGTCGATCTATACATTTTCGGTACAACTTTCAAACCTACCTCCTCGATAATCTTCTGGTTTCTCCTTTGTACGGAACAGTCTCTCTCCCAAAGACTCACAGCATTCCCAAGCGTATCCGCAAACACCTGCACTTCAATATGTCTGGGACGCTCGATGTACTTCTCTACAAGTACATCTGCGTCACCGAAGCTTTTCAAGGATTCGCGCTGCGCGCTAGCGAGAGCATCCTTGAACTGAGATGCAGATGAGACGACACGCATACCCTTGCCACCGCCACCATGAATGGCTTTAATCAAGACTGGATAACCTGTGTAACATAACGCACTTAGATGTGTCGGGGAGGGCATGGATGAAGGTGCATACCGATCTTCTCTGCTTCTGCAAATAAGAGGTCAGCGTCTTGGTTCGCGCCGTGATAGCCTGGCACACACGGAACGCCAGCGGCTGCAAAAAAGTTGAATATCACGTTCTCAGGAGCACTTTGTACGATGCATCGTACCAGACATGATATTCTTAGATTCGCTGAAGGAAGCTTAGCTCTATATTGGCATCAAGGGTGCTTAAACTGACCTTTTCGAACCCATACTGACTATAGCGCTGGAGGGAGGACCAATGAAAACGATGCCCTCTTCTGCTAGTCGCTCTGCGAACTTTGCATTCTCGCTCAAGAAGCCATAGCTAACAAGAGCATCAGCTTGCAATACACGAACGGGGATAATAATCTATGCACCCCGGATGGACAGCCTGTGATTGGCACAATGCAAGTTCAAAGTCAAGCTCCGTCTCACATGACAGAACTTGAGACTGAACCGACCTGAGCTCCGCTTCGACGACAAACATCGATAATCTTGTCCATGCGTAACTGAGTAAACCAGCGTCAGCAGAAGACTACCAGATGGGCGGAATTATGAACGGACATAGCTCTCAGCTGAAGGCGCAGGGCCAATGCAGTAGGCTTCATCTGCTTCCAGGACATGCAGCGAGTTCGCGTCAACTTCGCTGTATACTGCTACAGTCTTTATTCCCAGCTTCTTGGCGGTGCGGATGACGCGGCACGCAATTTCCCCCCTGAGGAGAGGTCAGGCAAGTTAGGCAAGAAGAAGGACTGGAACGCCACCGGTTTGCGATTAGTATCTTGTCAAAGTGAGGCTTTCGTTCGGATGACAAGCTATCTAAATGATACTAAGCGCAGTTCAGAGAGAGGGAGAAGATCACGTACTCTGAACGGCAGTTGTAAATCTTCTCCGTGAAACAGCAGGTTGTACCAGCATTCTAGGTTGGCACACCATGGTTCCGATTACAGAAGCTTTACTTTGCAATGACCGTGCATGTTTCGTGCTACTGCTCACGTCTGTGGCCAACAGGGTCCGTGGAATGGAATAAGCATGAGTGGAAGAACGTAGGAGAGAGGAGGCTGCTGCTCGATTTGTGGGTATCATTCCGCGCGTTGCTTGAGTCAACTCTTAGATTTTGAACGCAACGTCAGACGCGATGTATAAGAGAGGTCAATAAGTCTCGGACCTCAATTGAAGGTCCTTCCGCGAACCGGTCACGTGGAAAGTGTCTGTCTCGGCTTCATCTCATCATCTGAACACGTTCGTAGTACAGTCGAAGGAAAAGGCGACTGTATCATAATTTTTTATGCTCGCTCGACTCAACGTTTGTTCATCCAGAGCACATTCAAAATTTTGGCACACATTACCGAGTTCCGTGTTCTTGACCTGTACGATGTCTCGTCGCCTAATCTCAACATCACCAACCCCTGGGCCTCAGGGCGATTCAGAACGACCACCCAAACGTCCGCGAATCGACCATCTTACACCAGACTCTTTCAGAAATGGGATATTTCTCGCACCAATGGTTAGATCTGGTGCTCGTGCGTGCCGGTTCTGTATTTGCGGTCCGATCCGAGCTAATGCAGCTTTTAATCACAGTACCAACGCGATTGATGGCTCTTAAACATGGTGCAACGCTTGTTTGGGGCCCTGAAATGGTAGACAAGGCTATACTACATGCGGAACGCGAGGTTGACCGTATGTATGGCCTACTCCTCATTTCCACTGATCAATTGATTTTCTTCAGCTGTTACTGGTGTCATCTCGTATAACGGCAAGACTCGCGCCATGTTCACGACTCATCCTCTCGAGAAACCATACCTCATATACCAAATCGGTTCCGCTGACCCCGAGCTTGCGGTGCAGGCAGCAAAAACCGTCATGCAGGACATATCGGGCGTTGACCTCAACTGCGGGTGTCCGAAACCCTTCAGCACACACGCTGGGATGGGGGCAGCTCTCTTGACGAATCCTGACCTTCTTTGTGGAATATTGGAGGCTCTGAGGAGAGAATTGCCGAGGGAAATCAGTGTATCGGCGAAGATCAGACTGCTGTCAACTCAGGAAGAGACGAAGAAATTGGTAGAAAGGATTGCAAGAACAGGTGTGAATGCGATCACAGTACACTGTCGGACGAGGAATATGAGGCCGAGAGAGCGGGCATTGGTTGAGAGGTTGAAAGAGATCGTTGAATTTGTGCAGGGGCTGGGTTTGGACGTGGCGATAATTCAAAATGGAGATTGTACAGGAAGAGAAGATGCAAAGCGCATTAGGGACCTCACCGGTGAGTCGAATCGTGGATATTATGCTACTCTATATATTCTTATACAAAGTTCAGGCGCAGACTCGGTCATGATTGCAACTGCTGCAGAATCAAATCCATCGTGCTTCTCCGCGATACCACTTCGAGATGTTGAGTCGACACTTTCACCTTCATATCTACGCCTCTGCAAATACTTGGATAACCATTGGGCCTCTACGAAATTTTGTGTCACTCAATTCAAGGGTGTACGCTCAGAGGTGTCCAAGATGGATGCACACGAGCTGAAGTCGAGGATAGCTAAAGCCAAGGGGTATGAAAGTCTCGATGACATCGTTGGGAGCTGGACGGGCGAGGAAGAATTTAAGGAGATTTCGAGGATCGTGGAAGCACGTCAACCACGGATATCCGCAGAGGCAGAGCAGGAAGAGGTATCAGAAGAAGAAGATATACCTCCACCGTGTGCAACACCCCCCGACCGCCCCAACCCCGAACCGCCAAAATCTGGCGCACCAAAAATGGGGCTTAGAATGCCCATGCCTGCAATCTTAACAGGCAGCAACATGGTCTCACCTACACCCACTCCTGGTGGCTTGCGTTGAGGTCTCTTCCTTCACGACATTCATATATCTGATACTTTTATTAGCATTTAATTTATTCGTTGGTTTTTTGAAGCAGGTTCCAGATAAAGCATCGAAGTGAGACCAGAAGACTGCATCCGACGCATTTTTGGATTCTAATAAGTATGCAGTGCTCCTATTTTCCTCCCCACTCAACCAGATTATTCCCGAATTGCCTGCTCTATGACGCGATCCACACGCCGGATAGTTCTTAAATGCGAACGCGCATCAAGGGTTGTATACGGCTTATGGTGGTTGTGTCTGCGCTTGGCCGATACGGTTGTTTGAGAGGGCAGTAGCAAAAGTGTCGGATTCTGGTAGAGTTACTCGGAAGACGGGGATCATCTCGTCACATCGAGCGAGAGAGCTTGACTTGAAGGCGCGTGTTGTAGACACTTCTTAATTGGAACCGAAGATCTTCTTCAGCGCGCTCTTGCCCTGCTTCCTTTGCACGTTGGAAGTGTCAAGCACCTGGCGGAACTCTGCGTACATCGCATGTGTTTCACGTGGCGACTGTGCTTGAGCAAAGACAGCGAATACGTTTGAGGACGGGCGAGGAGGCGAAGAGGGAGAAGTGGGTGTTAAGGGTGGTGTAAGACATCTCAAAGTATTTATTTTGGAGATGAGTGTGCGAATCAGATGTCAAGTTCTCTGAGGGCGCTATTTCTGATGATGAATAAAGTGACGGACATCGTGCTGCTTAAGTATCTGGGTGCTGGTGCTGTGACGACGGAGTGTCTGGAAATCGAGAATCGAGTATCGACCGTCTTCGAGTAAATGTGCCTTTTTAGGGAATTTTGGATTGCAGAATACACATGGACCCATAACAATCTACGGGCATTCGATCCTGGGGGCGGAATTCACGGAGAAAGTGCTAGAAGAGGAAATAAATGCTGCATTGTGTGCCAGACAATATTAATGCGAAGGAGGCTGCAGTTGCCAATATTTGTTCTTCAAAGCTTCAAGCTTATAAGACCTTCTTCACAATCGTTCTTGAGACTCCTTATAAACGAAGGAGGATTCGTTATTCACAGAAGTATCTTGGTCAGTATGGTCTTCGTAAGCACTCCAAAAATCATTCACAACGATCACATCGTCCGTGACTAATTTGTGTGTTGCTTCGTAGTAATGTTGACTGCCCAGTAACGGAACTCGCCATTATCGCCCACTAGCTGAAGGTTCCATCAATGATGATGATAGGGGTCGCGCAGATTTGCGATCATCGTGATTTCAAGCTGTCGGACTCGTGAGTACCAACCTGGTTGTTACAGAATTCGTCAGAGTGTATATAGAGATCGTTATGACGCCTTTAGGAGCTACAAAAGCACACGCATGACAACATATTCACCATCTCCTGGACCCAGTGAGGTGATGGTCAAAGTAGCATTTAGCGCAGTGATAAGTCGAAACATAAATGGCGAATACCCATCGTTTTCGGCTCCAATCTTAGTGGAGTTGTAGAAGCTGTTGGCTCTGATGTGGATGGCCTGCAGACGGAAGACAAGGCAAGCATAAATATCTGTGCTCGGTGCACAAACAAGTCTGATGCTCATCTTGTTCTCTAGGTTTGCGCATTTGCAACGGCAGGATCAAAGGGGAAATGTTTACGGGAACGTGCAATTATGCAAAGTTCTGCGCCAAGGTTTGAAACAAATGCTGATCAGACTCGCAGCTCCCCGACGATTGCTCTCTCTCTCAGCAGCTGCAACAATTTCCGACGACTTCATAACTGCATTTTACACGGTGTTCGACTGTTTGGAACCTGCTCCCCCAGCGTTCCCAATCTCTGTACCACCTCCCCATGTAGAGACTCCTATACTCATTTATGGCGGGAGCTATGCCTGGTCAATACACTATTCAGTTGTTGGCCCTTGCTGGGTACAAGCGGGTCATTGCAACCGCGTCCCCTCGTCACCATTCCTACCTCAAGTCTCTTGGTGCTGCCTATATCGTAGACTACAGCGCTGACGACATGCCGGAGAAGATCCTACTCGCCGCAGGCAAAAATCTTTAATTTGTTTTGGACTGTATCAGCGCTGAGGGTATGCTCAAGAGCATAGGGAAAGAGACGCAAATGTGGATAGAATTACCGATCGACAAAAACTCCTTCCCAGATTTGGTGAAACTTGTAGGTGTGAGGACGCTTCTGTATCAACAGGTGAGCATCTTAAGACTAGTTCTGATCGACGATGTCAAGGAGTTGGCGCGGAACGAGTGATGTCGTTGGATGAATGACAGTCTTGTTATCTGTCCATCTCTTGTAGTGGTAGCCCAAGTGAAAATGGGAGTCGGGGACTTGCCAAGTGAGCGGCGTTACGTACGCTACGTGACAATCAATCAACAAGATCTAGTAAAACTCGGACATTACGCCGACATGTCTTGCTTCCCAAATGCTTTGTTCTCCCGACCATGCAACTGAAACAGATTTGATAAGGATGTTTCTGATGAGTAACGTGATTTTTACTACTCGAATGTTGACGTGATCTATCAGTTGAGCCGTCGCACAGGACATGAATGACATATCACAGATCCTTAGCTGAACAATTTAGGACGAGAATCGATGAGACAGATTCAGGTCACAGCCATATATAGCAACTCCGTGTTTCATGACAGATACTGCGATTGACACAATGCCTAAGAATGCAAATGACTGACCGGCAGTCTCCGAACTGGGGCGGAACCGAGGTCCCCTTCCTCCTGATCCACCCACAAATCTGTATTCGGCACTGAAGCCCATTGACAGGTACTCAGTCCTTGTCCATCCCGGCCCGCCCAACAGATCTGCCGTAGATGTTTAAGTACTCTACACATGGTATCATGAATCATGACACCTACACAAGTCAACGAACAGATCTTAGATGGGTTCGTTGATCCCAATTTACATCCAGGTGAATCGCCGTCGATGATCAAATCTACGAAGTTCATTGTTCTTGTGTTTTGACATATCTGGGACCCACTCGCCGCACGACCCACTTCCAGAAAGGGAATGCAGAAGGAAAAGCTTGAGGTGAGCGGTCTGTCAACCTCGCAGAAGAGGTCTACTGATAGAAATAAAAGTTACGTAGCGAGAAAAGCCTCGTCGTTTGTACATCCTGCCTATGGAATAGTTGAGTCTCACATCTTTTGTTAGTGACATCAAAGCCACAGGAATGTAAGAGACGCTTATCATGATGCGGTCTAGCGAAATAATGTTTCACTCTGTCTATGGAAGTGCGATTCAAACCTTGCTATTATTCGAGTAGGTGATGCATGGGAAAGTGAGTCTACACCCCACTTTCTTTCAAACAATCTGACAGGTGGACCCTCCTCTCCAAAAGAACGCGATGGTACGACACACCCGCTAGCAAGATTGGCATATCATAAAGACAGGCATATTTCAAATCCCTTGTCTCATAATTCAGGTCTCTGATTTCTCCGTTCACTCATCTCGACGTTCACGACACGAGTCCAACAACATCTATGGCTTCTACCGCAACTTGCACCGTCACTTGTTCTGACTCCGAGCCCGCACAGTTCATTATACCTGACTTCGTCAGCGGTTGCCGCTACCCCATGCGACTAAACCCTCACTGTGATTCAGTATCTCGCGCTACTGAACAATGGCTTTGTAGCGAAGCCCATCTAGTAGAGCCCGAGAGTACCAAATATACAAGCTTACGCCCAGGTTACTTCGCTTCATCTTGTTATCCTGATGCGGATGCTTTCCATCTCAAAGTCTGCGCGGACTTCCTAGGCTGGTCGTTCAAATTAGACGACTGGCTCGAGATCGATAGATTCGATGTTAATGATGCGTGGGAAGTACGTGACTGCTGCATGTCCGCGTTCCGCGATCCCGTCAACTTCCAGACGGAAAGATATAGTGGAAAGATGTCCAAATCGTGCGTCTATTTTCTCCATCACGAACACATTCTAACCACCTTACGGTCTTTAGATTCTTCGGTCGCTTTAGGGAGACTGGCGGCCCTGGCTGCACAGAGCGCTTTATCCACGCGATGGACTTGTGGTTCATATCTGCGGCAAAGGAGGTGGACAACCGTGCCAAGGGACATGTCAATGATGTTGAATCTTACATCGAATTGAGGCGCGACTTGAGCGGCTGCAAGTCTTGCTTTGCTCTTATCGAATTCGTCGGTCGAATTGATCTCCCAGACGAAGTAGTCTCGCATCCGGTCATCATGGCCCTGGAGGAGGCTACCAATGACTTTGTTTCTTGGTCAAATGTAATACCTCATTCTGTCGCCGAAGTTGGGGCGCTACTGACATCGCTGCTGACAGGATATTTTCTCCTATAACATGGAGCAATCCCACAATAGCACACACAATTTAGTTGCTGTGCTCATGCTCGATCAAGGTCTCGACCTGCAAAGTGCTGTTGACTACTGCGGCCGGCTATGCAATATTTCCCTCCAGCGCTTTGAAGAAAATCGTGCTATCCTCCCCTCGTGGGGAGAAGAAGTCGACAAGGAGGTGGCTATCTACGTCGAAGGACTGCAGAACTGGATTACCGGTCCGCTGCAATGGACCTTCGAGACCACCCGCTATTTCGGGAAGGATGCGCATATTGTCAAGCGGGACAGAACCGTCAAGCTACTTCCCAAGCGGCCCTTGTGAAATTCATAGTTATCAATATGCTCTATGTGAGACTATTTTCACCTCTTTCCTGCATTGCACGATTCTCATCGCGATGACTGCCATCACAGAAAGCTACACCATTATATTATCTATGTCTTGCTATGTGTGAAGCTGCGTTTTTGCTATGGGGTGCACGTGATGTTTCGCTTTCCTTCCTACTGAGAACGTTTGAGCTTCACTGTTGTGTGTATGTATGTAGAATCCCCGACTCTACGAAGTAGGGAGGGTTTTGTAGGATCTGAATATTCTCAAAGGTTACAGGTGTACTTCAGCCTGAGCCACAAGGTGCATATGGGCGAAAGAATGAAGACATACGGAGCAAAAACTTTGAATCACAGCCGTAAGAGTGTTGGCACTCCCCCCACGGGTCATGCAAGGAATGAATTGTGGGAGAGAGGAAGGATGGACGAAGGAAGATTTTAAGTAAATCATAAAGGACCTTGAACAAGTAGACAGTAGTACTAGGCCGCTAATCGACGCAATCTTATCTTATCACAAGTTCTCATGTAGCACTTATCATTTTCGGGTGTATCGCAACTTGTGCGGAAATCGAATCGATTGATGTTGCGTGCAATCCGCCTGTCAAGATCTTTTGTATTCCGTGGTGGGCCGTCCTGTTGCAGAACAACCGCTCTTCCGACTCGTCTCCCGCAATACCCTGCTTCAAACCGAAAAATGTCTACGATCACATCCGTTTCGACGTCCAACGCGCCCTCAGCTATTGGGCCCTATTCCCAAGCTATCAAAGCTGGCGAATTCGTGTTTGTTTCGGGTTGCATCCCACTCGTACCTTCCACGATGCAGATCGTTGAAGGTGGTATCGAGGAGCAGACCACGCAAGCCCTCGTAAATCTCAAAGCCGTTCTTGAAGCCAGCTCTAGCTCCGTTGGCAAGGTCGTCAAGACTACGGTGCGTCCGAGACAGTCGTCTGAGAGACAAGTCTGACGGATGCGTGTGGTGCATTACATAGGTGTTCCTGAAAAACATGGAGGACTTTGTCACCGTCAACAAAATTTACGGGGAGTTCTTTAGCGGGTCGGAACATAAGCCGGCACGTTCAGCCGTCGAAGTTGCTCGACTTCCGAAAGATGTTTTGTTTGAGATTGAGTGTATAGCAGGTTAGTCTCCCGTATGAGCTCTTTCTAGTTTACTGATAACGCGTCGTTTATCTTCGATCAGTGGCAAACAAGTGATTTGCGGCTCTTTATGACGAGGAGTACCGTGGATTGATACGTAGAAAGAAGGCTGGGATCATTACAACGTCATGGTCGTCGAACACACGTGCAACGGCAGAAACTCGCGCAATACACATTCGCTTCAAAGAGCATCAGTTTCAGCGAGCACAGGACTAAGAAAATAGGAATGGTACTTCAACATTATGCAAATCCCGCTTAATACTGCTACTGCAGCCGGAGTGACAGAGAAATCACGACGTTTTTATCAAGGTTGGGAGCGTTCTGAAAAGCTCCGTCCCTCATATACATAGGTTGTTTTGAGATGCTCCATTCTTGCGAAGGATCAGAATGTCACATTTTGCAATGAATCTGGGTTGCGAGTGACCTTGTGATCGCACCAGTTTGGACGCGGGACAGTTTGGGAGATCCTCGCACTATCTTTAGTGTGGTTCGCTTTAAAACAAAGCACCTTCGTGACCTGTGATGTCTCGGAATGCTGTAGAGTCTGGACAGGAACAACCATTCATATATCTCAAGGTGATCATGAATTCGACATAAGTATAGCAAGGACAATGAGCAACAATTACAGTAACGAGATACCAGAGGTCGAAATCAGTCAGAAGCAGAAACAAAACCGGCCACTTCCATGGTGTCCAGAGTTGACAATCCCTGGGCGCGAGCCGGGATTGGGGGAAGGAGGAGGGGAAACATAGTCTTCGTCGCGTATCAGGTCATCATCATCTCCGGGAGCACCCGCTGTAGCGTACCGCTATGCATGGATACATGAGATTTTGAATACGACGAGAAAGATGAGACGCGCATACCAGTTTACCCGGCGCGAGAGCAACATCGACGATAGGCGGCGATGCATGATCTGTCTGAAAGGGCCACCAGGTTGATAATAGATGTAAGCTGGATTTGAGGGTTGGGGAAGTATTGATGGCGAGGGATTGGGTGGTGGGTGGTGCTGGTGTGGGTCGAGACTAAAAAATGTGAGCTAAGTATGGGATTATAGTAGCAGTCCGCACTTACGTTTTCGTCCGGTTTTAATAGTGGACGAGGTAGGGGCGATGTAGCGGGGAACTGAAAGAGAATCATCTAGTCAACTGGGAGGCAAACAGATAAAAGAAACACACGTCTAGGGGATTACGAGGCTCATCGGTGCGAACTGGGTCCGTACGAGAAGAGGAGGAAAGAAACTTGCGTAGAAAGGGAAGGAAAGCATGTGGGTTGCTTGTAGTTGAAGGTCTAGGTTGGCGAGGGATGGAAGACGTGACAGGTATTATCCCTGGTTTACGGCGCAGGGGACGTGTTGCATCGGACTGTAATGAAGAACGGTGTGGTGTAGATGAAGGAAAGGGCAGGACCACGTACGTTGAGTAAACCAACATGGTGTGAACGTTTAGATTTACTGGTCTGTAAAATATTAGCATATACATGATGGACGCATGCGGGGAATACATACACTAGGCTGCGGTTGCCCAATGCTAGCAAGGAGGTCCGCTGGAATGTCACATATATAGATTTTGGTGTCATCCCAGGTCGTGTAAGCCAGTTGGCGTGAATCGGGCGAGAGGACGAGGGTGATGGGAAATTCGACGTCGAAGGAAGCGAGGAGCTGGCGGGACTCGAAGGCCCATAGCTTAATGGTGTTGTCAAAGGAAGAGCTGGCGAGAAGAGCACAATCAGATGAGAGTGCTAGACTATTGATGTCAAAGGTGTGTTTGAAAGGAGCTCCGACAGTCTTGAGCGTCGACGCGTCAAACTCATAGATCGTCCTGGAGTAGTCATCTGTGAAGGTGAATGGGGCTACAATGGATTTGTTTTTTGTTGTCCAGAAGACCGGCAAATTAAGACCCCCATGATTGCCAGAAGTAGATTTTTGTACATCCAATTTCTGTGTTTGGATGTCCCACACTTGCAGAAAGTGCTTCCAGTTTGACAGCACCGCCAACTTGCGAGAGTCTGCTGAGAATCGAAGTGTTATTGGGCCAGGATAACCATCACCAATTTTGAATGGACCAGCCACGAGTTCGCCTGTGTCCAGGTTCCATATCCGCACTTTAGAATTGGTCGACGCACCCGCCAACAATGTACTGTCCGCGGAGATGTCGATCCAGCCGATCCAATTGTCTTTATGAAATGTTCTCACGATCCCCGTCTTAACCTCACTGACTTTGAGCTCCCCACCAACAGCGGTGACAACCAATCGGCCATCCTTTGATACCCCCACTGCTCCTACAGGATTCTCACAAACCTCCCGAGCCTCCTTGATCTCCTTACCCTCCCGCAGGTCCCAACGCCGAATCGTTTTATCGCCCGATCCGCTGATCATTTTCTTGCCGTCGGGAAAATAGGAAATGTATGAAACATCTTTGTACTCGTGATGTTCACCATCCGGCCAGGAAAATTTCCATGGTTCATGTCCCTCCAAGGTCATGACTGGTGTCAGAATCGATTTGTTTTCCCCTGCACCGGGTTGGGTCGAGCCGCAAGCCATCACAGCTGTATTCGCCGGACAGGTGGGCAAGTATGTCGATTAACAGTGGATGCGTTCGGTGGTTCTCCTCGTGCTATCTAAGGCTAGGCTTGATATTGAGTGATTTTTAACTCTCACTCATTCGAGAGCTGACCCACTAGCTATTGCCTGCTAAGTCAATCGTCAGCTCATCCGTGCCTGATCATCACACGGGCTTTCATCTTACCAGGATGCTAGCAAGGACGAAGAGCGATCTTGGGCATATTGGCGCCCGTCCCACCTCTTTATATTCATATCTTCCAGACGGCTGTGCATCGTACAGCATGTCCTTTTTAGCTTCATACTATATTCAGCTCCAGTTCTGTCCTTTTCCGGCCTCCACGACATTCCTAGTTGAAGCGCCAGCCAGTCTTTTGTACACCAATCGAGCGCAAATTTGGTCCACGCATGCAGTGCCTCCTCTACGACTCTGATCCTATCCGCACCGTATTGTGAACCGCGCTCCCACATCTGACGTATCGCCAACATTCCCGCCTTTCACTCTTGCTATAGTGGTCTCCGTCGCTTTGGCGGTCGACCTTCTCTTGCGTCAGAAATATAATACACCCTTCCTCCACCAGGTTATCAAATTTGAAATATCAGCAATCTATGAGTGAGCAAGTTCGACGTACAATTTCCGACCGGGATGAGCTTCTGCATAATCTCCATTTTATTCGGTTTAATTAGCGTTCGACGTCATGTACTAACTTCGTCCTTGGGCTCGTGTACCACACCACTGGAGATGCGTGTTTTATACTGATTTGCTGTGTCAATATTGTATCAACAGACTTAGGGTGTTGTTGACAGTCAACTCGCCTCGTTTCCATAGACTAAGACGCCCAGGACATGAGGCAGTTCGTCTCCACACCTACATCACTAAGAATGCCCCAGGTTATTGTAATCTCCGCCTTCGTATACCCTCCCAGCGCCCCTGCAAGCACTGTCAGTACCCACGCAACATCCACTCGCTCCCTCGACTCCCAGCTCATCAACACTCAACACCTCTTTCCCAGGCCTAGTGACTATCACCTCACCTGCTCGCTCGTTCCTTTGATGTTCCAGCTAGCGCGTACATGCAAGTCGTCTGTGTATTGCAACCAACAAATCATCAAATTACCATGATGATGATAGTAATAATAACGACAACGATAATAATAATCGTAATAGTACGAATGAACGAAGAGTAGCGTGTTATGTCATAGAGAATAGATGTGCATGGATGGAAAGACGATGCGTGAATAATGTACAGCACATAATAAAACATAGAAAATAGTTGGAGCAGAGGGGAACAATGGCTACATCTCCTGGACGTCCCGGATCTCGTTAGCCTCCCAAAATTCAGCGTCGTCATCTTCGTCTTCATCTTCGACGGGCTCCGAGACCGTGTCATTCTCTCGCGGTTGAGTGAGGCAAAGTGCAGGATCCACAACACCGAGTGTTCCATGCGCCTGCGCAACAGAAGCTGCCGGGGGTGCGACTTGCATGTTCTGGGACATTGACGCGACGGGCATAGGGTACGGGTGATAATATGTGAATGCCGTGGTAGGTGCTGCCATAGGCGCGACAGGAGCGGCACCCATGGAAACTTGGCAAGCGGCTGCGTATGATAGCCGAGCGCCCTCAGGCGCTTGCTTTGCGCAACCGTCGTCCCAATGCCTCTTGCAGGCATCACGTCGGGTATACCTAATCACAACAATCTTGATTATGAGACGTGCTCATTTGAAGAGTTGGAATACGTACGTTTTAGGACAACCAGGACATCCGTATCTTTCTAGTTTAAAGCCTAGGTGCTTCTTTGTTCTGATGTGCTTGAGATAGCTTTCAGGATTAAGCACCATCCCGTCCCTGGAACACATGAACGTCCCGTCGAATTGACCATGTTGATCTAACACGGGTTTCTGTCCCAAGGTTTGAGCACGCGACTTTCCAAGATGAAAAGAACACTCACAAATAGCGGATCGTTCTTCATCCCGCAGGAGCCTACTTTGGTACGCTTGGCGTTGCGTTCTCCGAGGTCTTCCGCGACGCGCTTTTTAGCGACCGAAAAAGTTGGTACTTGAGCAGAACCCGTTGCGAGCCCAGCCCCGTGAGGCTGCTGGAGGTATCCTTGGTGCAGCATGGGTGGAGCGTACACCTCAGGCATTACTTCTCGGTAGCAATAGAGACCTTTGAGGTGGGGTTTTTATGTTGTGGGAAAGTTACCTCTGAGGTGCACCCTCCCGCCGTTCTATTAATAACGTGCCTCGTACATTATATCCAGCACCCCCTGGCGTGGCACGCGTGGCGCTCGTGCCGCCTGAACCTACCCTCTGTCCTTTATTGCGCACCTCCAGCATGCCTCGCGTGCCTTGAGCAGGGTGATTTAAATGCTCTTGGGGCCTTCGTGCCACAGGAATCAAACCCTCCCACAACCCTCCCATGCCTTTACATTGCCCGCTTAGTTTGTGGTGTTCTAGTGAGTCTTGGTTTTGTGCCTCACACTCTCCCTTTCACCATGGTCTCAACCAGTGTTCCCGCTCCTACTCGTGGAGCTCAATGGATATCCTCTGGACTAGGCCAACATTTCGTCAGCCCGAAGAAACCCAGGGACAAGAAAAAGACTCAGAAACATGTCGAGTTACCTGGCGCGCAAGCCAAACGCCGTCAACTGCAAGCTCGTATGCACCAACTGATGGGACCAGAGCCCAAACAGACTGAAGTTCGCGCTGCAGTCGAAACTGTCTCTCAGGCTGATGCCTTCGCCGACATTCCTGATCCAGACTTCGAAATCTCATCAGAACCCCCCTTCGACGTACCCGCAGAAGAACCACAGACCAAACGCCGCATTTTGCCTGACAAGGCCACTGATTCGTTGTACAGCAGCTGGCAAACACTAATACCCTTCCTTGTCGAACCTCACCTCAAATACTCTGCGCGAACGTTAGCGACAGCACTGGAGATCACCCCCAACGTTATCTCTGCATGCGCCACGCTTTCGTGCCCTCAAAAGCGAACATCAATCGCGTGTTTGTTTTTCGACAGTAAGTCTTCTCATTTTTTAGTATACTGCTATTGAACGAACACCGTTCAGGATTTACGTCTATTGGTGTCCTCAGTTGTAGATGTTCCACGCTTCCCCAAGTCCTACTTCACCACGGCCTGTTTCCGACTGCTCCCTCCCAGCCTCGAATGGCTGTCTCCGTTGAACTACTATCATTCTATCGTGCACTTTTCGAACGATCTTGTGATGCCATCAATGCCTTAGCGTCGGCTCTCAAAACACACTACTCTCGCAGAGGTTTCGTCATGACAGACGCCCGAGTAAGCAATTCGCGATGGTATATATCTGGGCTGATTTTTTGCACAAGGGGGAAATTATCCAGGATCCTTTTCGTCGAGGCCTGGGCTACGCCGTACAATGGTACGATATTCTTCAAGTCCGAATAGAACATCAAGTCGAAGAAGCCCTGCAAAATAGCCGTGACCGGGTGGCGGCCCTTCGTTCTCAAACAGAGGATTGCGTCTCAACCTCAATACCTTTGTCTACCCTACGTAGAGGTCGGTGCGCACCCATACTGATTCAAAGGTGTCCTGCATGCTTTGGTGGGACGATGTTTGGGAAACCTACCGCTGAAGGAGGAGACATTCACACTGCTACAGACGGCAACTTTCACCACCGGCATCGGCGTGCAGCGGGGGATTGCCCCCGCTTCTATGATCCAACATATTTCCTTCCGAAAGAGTATGTCGATGATGTTGGCCGCCGCATAGAGGCTCAACGTAAGAGGCCTGCCAAGACACCTGTACCCCTTGTTCCCGATGAGGCTATCGACCAGTGCGAAACGGCATATGAAGCAGCCGACGGCAAAAAACAAAAGGCGGCAATGGACTCTTTTGATGATACTGGTATCATGGCGCTTATATGTCGTCATGACATCCCTCTGTTTTTTGCTAACATCGATTCACCAGGAGAACAGCAAAAATACTCAGTGGCCCTCCTGGAACATTTGTTCTCATTGATCCCACCTTACGCTACAGTTGTAGCTTTATACGATGTCGGATGTGTCCTTGCCCGGTCCCTTAGTAAAGTAAGTCCACCTAGTCTACATTTAGGTTTATTCGCTCATCATTTGTATAGTACGACATTCTACCTGGCAGTATCGTCTCACGTTTGCGCTTGGCAACCACTGCCATGCATGCCTATGGGCATGAATGGGCATGCCAGCTCGTGCACAACCCACGGATGTGCATCGGGCTGGGTCTTTCAGACGGAGAAGGGACCGAGAGGCTGTGGTCTCGCTTTGTGCGCCTAATCGGCGTTGAAAGGTCATCATCGGTGCGCTTCTTCATTCCCCACTGATTCAAGTCTTATTGCATAACGTCAGCGTCAGCGCCGTTTGTGGCTTATCGACCGTCAGGCTGCGGCTATAGGATCCGAAATGCAATCTGACTTAGGTGATTGGATACGACGACGCCTGAAGCGTGGTATTCATGACCAAGGAACTGCTGCTCAAGAGGTTCTAGATCGGTGTGAACTTTCTGTCGAGGATCTGGAGTCAGAATGGTCTCAACAACGAAGCTCGCAGCTCTCAGTCCGCGCACGTAAGTGATTTTTGGCTTATATTAAATACACTACGAGTTAAATTTGTTGATAGACGCCCCTGCTCGCCTTAAAAAGGAGTTAGATACTGTTTTGACCCTGCAGGCCGACCTCGATATCTCTGATACAGCACTACAATCCACCAGGCTCATGCTTGAAAAAGGAGCTGCCTCGCAAGACACTCTCGAGGCTCTCGAGGCTCTCGAGAAAGGCCATGAACGCCTTATGGGCAAGGTGGAAGTTTTATATGCATCCCTCAATATTCACGACCAATTCCCTGAACTGGAAGGCATCAATTTGGACTTTGTTCGGCTTCTTCTGATGGCGCGTGACTTGAAAATGAACATCCGTAAACGGGCAATCGCAAGTTTTTTTGAGTGGGATAAATTGGACCGTGCGGTTGGTGGTGCTCAGCAGGCGTTAGGTAAATCACTCCTACCTGTGGTTTGGTAACGACTAATGTCATTCAGGTACGAAACTACATCAACAAACCCGAAAAGCGATTGCGAAACGTCAACCAGCCCTGTTGACTGCGCTCAGAAAGTTCAATACTTACTGTGAGCGCTTAGAAGCATTGTATGACCCTTCTTGGGGTATTCCTTTACCTAGTCCTCTCCCAACCAAACTCGCAGAGCTACGCAGCGATCCCCATCTAATGGAGGACGTCTGGATTACGCCATCAACGGGACAAGTCCCTCGATGGTTAGAAGATGCTGACGTTAGAGACGGCATCCGTGCACTTCTGAAACGCGAGCGCTGCCGAGAAGAACAGAAGCGACTCGGTATCGAGGCGGATAACCTCTGCCGTTTCTTTGGGGAAGAACTTGCTGCACTCGAGCTTGCACTCCGTACACCAGGATGTAGGTTTCTCCTCAGGATTACCATGGGAATTCATTTTTAATGCATAGACAGGCGAACTTATATCTGTCTTGCTGAGACAGCGCCGCAACCAATTACTCAGACTTCAAACCCGCTGGGCGAACCCATTAGCCTCTGCGCTTCGCTTCACATCTCGTGCCAAGGATGCGCTGGAGATTGCCATCACCCTTTCTGGTAGCGCTCAAATGCCGAACATGCATTGGCTCAGTACTACATTACTGGAAGTACCCGATCCTGAGGGAGAACTCAATGACGCTGCAGAGTTTGCCGAGCCTCATGACCTACCAGTAGTTGAATCTGAGCATGCCACTCTGGCAGACATTCTTGAGGGTGATTTGGGCAGAGAGGAGGTTGCATTTGATTCAATGGATTATGTCAATGACACTCATGCTGTCATCGTGTGGGAGGCTCCCGAGGTGTGTCAGTCCGTCTTTAGGAATCGTTTAAACGTTAATCAGTTTTTAGGCTGCACTAATCGATCACACCTACGTCCCACGTAAGGAGGAGCATACCATCGTCCCAGGAATAGTTGCCGAAAGGAATCACCCTTCACAAGATGGATACCCTCATCAAATCTTCGAACCGAAGGACATTGCCCTGCTTGCCTCACCGACAGCATGTCTTAACGATACTTGTATCAACGGGTGCGCTGTTTTGCTGTTTTCTAAGCTGAAAAGTGTCGTCACTGGCCGTTGCGCTTTGTTGACATCCCACGACCTCCCTCGGATTCGATATAACGCATCAGATGACATTCTGTGGCGTAATGTATCATACACGCGTTACTGGGAGAAAGACATTTGGATTCTTCCTATCCATCGTCCCTCTAATATTGGTCATTGGGTCTTATGCGTTGTTCGCCTCTCCAGCAAAGAATTGCACCTCTTTGATAGTCTAGCTGAGAAAAAACCTTGGAAAAATGATGTCAAGGTAAGTTTACTTATATCGAGGATTGTATGCGAGGCTCATATACTGCAAGGATGTCATGAAGCTGATCGCTCGTCTCCTTGCCATTGCACGTCAACGGCGTCATCACGTCGCAACAGAACTTGACGGATGGACAGCGCGACCATTGAAAGTGAGTAGCGATCTTGAGTCTTTCGGTACATACATCTGAACTCTCTTTCGAGATCACGCCTGTCCAGACCAACAGCTATGACTGTGGAGTATGGGTATTGGGGTCAATTGCTGCTGTCTTACGAGGACATCATGTCACAGGACTCCATGAGGATGATATGTGCCACCTTCGGCATCATCTACGAGCTCTCGTTCTTTCTATACCGTGCTTCTAGATTATAGCTATACCATGTGTAATATATGCGTGCAAACAGCTACATGTATGGATTCTGGCCACGAAGTATCAAGTCTGCCTCCCGACGATAGTTGAAGATCTTCCTCGCCTGCCACTGCACATAACACTTTGCCATCACTCTGTGTCTTTCGCAACCCTTCATGTGCGATACGTACTTATTGAGCTCATTCCAGTTACTCATTAAACTTCTCTCCGCCACCTGAATTTCCTGCAGGATGACTTCGACATTTGCCGCTGCAAACATTTGAGCATAGCGTGCCCGGGCCTCTTTTTCCAAACGGCGCTGTCTGCCATGCATGACGTCCGCAAGATTGCGAGTAAACCGATCCTCGTGTGGGGAGTTTGGAGGAGGAGGGGAATCGTATGGTGGTGGTTTGTCCCACTGGAGTATATCAGATTCATCGATCAACTCCGACCCGGAACATGTCTGATGAAACAGAAACGAGTCGGGGAGGGGAAGCGCTGCTAGTGTGATGAGAGATTGGGGAAGTGGTTTTGAATTACTGGGGTATAGAGCAGTAGTCCTCTTCCGTCCACGGAGTTTGGCATTAGCACGAGCGTTTTGAATCCGTCGAGCAGCTTTTCCCCTGTAGTTTGTTAAACAATCAGCACAGTTGAACACAGAAAGATCAGTGGAGGGAGTCACCGTTCTGTCCTCGAGTATGCAGCCTTCTGTTTGCGCAAGGCAGCATTTTTCTCCTCAAGTGTAAAGTATTTTGCTCTGCGACCCATTGATGTTCAGTATAGTAGACAATAAAGCAACGTGAAGTACTTACAACATTGCACATAAATGCTACTGGTTGTCATGTAGCATCTTCCACTGCCCATACTCCTTGAGTTTCTTATACCGGGCTGACGGGGCACTCCATGGGAGTCATCTGAGCTCGTTTCAAATGATACTGGAGCACTGTAAGGTGTTGTGTTTGTCTTTCAAAGGTAGCACGAATTGTTTCTGCAATGTGATTGGTTCTAAACACACTCGGAGGCTCCCGATGTTCAGCGCTGCAGCCGTCAACTCATCACCCTCAACATCACCCTCGCGAGCCTCTGACATTCCATTACAGCATTTATGTGTGGGTCAAATTTTCAATTGTTCCGATATCCTCGGGTTGTTTTGTATGCTAAACCAAAGTAAGTAGTATGACACGTTTGAGCATTGTGATTGGTCTTAAATTTCCTACTCGCCTGCAGATCACCGGGCGCTCTGCATATCCTGCCCCCGAGCCACTGTCTGCATTGCAACTTGTCATGGCACTTCTGCCCCCGAGCCACCGTCTGCACGCATCCGTTATAGCATAAGTGCGTCCCTATTTCAAATGTCCGCTGGTATTATTCTGACTTTAGTATGGCATGCATCTCAATGGAATGATTCTATGCGTGCAGGAATTTAAACTCCTTGAGATAAACTTAAAATGCGTGCTCTTAAGGCCGCGGTAGGCACTGTTGTTCCCCCCCTTCACCTTCTCAAAAATTTGACCGGACAATACTGCAGCCATGACTCAATCGTACAACGAATACTCATTCCCCCTCGACCCAAACATCCCACCCCCTCACACATCGTCCCAATCTATGCGTCTTCCTCCTGGCGGGGATTATATTCAGGAACAATATGGTGGAGGGCGTCGTCCCAAGACTCCCCCAGTGGAGTTAACTCCTACCAGGCTAAGGAGTCGGATTAAGGCCACGCAGCGCGATGTTGGTATAGTCAAAGAGGCTGCCATCCGGCGTCAGGCAAACCCGTTCCCACCCAACGTTCTTACCAGTCCCTCAGAACACCCAGAACCTGCACCTGCACATCCTATTCACGATAACAGTGTCGTGGGAGGCAACGCGCCGTCCACTCTGCCTCAGGGAAATATTCGACATCCATCACCGTGTCTCCATGATCCCGATCCTCCACGTCCTGCACCTCTACAGGATATGTTTTACAATCCCGTGGAGGCACAACCTGATGGATGGTTGCCCCAGCAATCAGATTCCTTTGGAGTGATGGATGATGCATCATTCACTGCGCTGCTCATGGAGACGCAGGAACATTTTATGTCTTCTGATGTTGGCCCGGGTTTCACTAACCAGCCATCCTCCTCGCATGCACCCTCTCGCGAGCTTCTGGCGCCTCAGAGTGTCGCAGGAAGTTCTAGCCAGATGCATGCACCCTCTCGCGAGCTTCTCGCACCTCAGAGTGTCTCAGGAAGTTCTAGCCAGATTGCACCTGTGCTTACAAATGTCATTCCACCAACACCGCTGAAGGATGCTGGCAGCAGTTACAGCCTTTCTGGCCCTCCTCCTCGTCCCTCCTCACATGAGCGTGGTGCTTCCGTCGACACCGGAAATGTCAATGACTTGTTTGCTGATCTTCAGGACAGCAAAGATGCACCTGCCTCGACGTCAGGCCAGTCGTTTGTCACTGGACGGAAGTCTGCCGACACCAGTGCGACTCTCGAAGCTGGTTTCGTCGACATCGAGCAATCGTTCCTTGAGCTCTCAGGGTCGACATCAATTCCTGTGCAGCAAGTCATCAACTGGTTCTTGAAAAGTCGAGGTCGGACCACAGTCAATACTAACTTCTGGAATATATATGCTCGCAGTTACTTCAAGGATCACACCGAGCAAGAACTTGCACGAGTTGGACTTCAAGTTCCTGCAGACGGAGGCTCTCCGGGTAAGTTTCAATCCTATATGTTGATGTGGTACTTACGGTTCCATCGTGCATGTTAGGTATGTCGATTCGGACGAAATGCTATGACCTCTTCAAAGAGGCCTTTCCAGACAAATACAAAGACATTCTCTCCGTCCACGACGAAGTGAAGATGCTATCCGCCTCCCCTCAAACAGTCTCTCAGCGCGGACAAGAGTTTCAAAAATACTACCGAAGGATGTTTAGTATTGTAAGTATACTTCCTTGGCGCTTCACTGCTTGCTGTTCCCTGACCGTCTTTCATTATAGGCTGACGGTGCTGCTGCTAAATTCGGTTTTGAGACCGCGATGGTCATCTGTGGTAAAATTGTCAATCAAGATGCCTCCCTCGGTCAAGTTCACACTACGCCAGGCGCTGCAGAGGTAGGTATCTAGAGAGTGATATTCAATACTGAGATCGCTAATGACAATCTGCTAGTTCTGGAGTATGCGATGCCGAGCTGATGATGACACCATCATTGGTCACCTCAAAGCTCATGTCTAGTAAGTCTCAATCCGTGTCCTACCATTATCCTTTCTTATTCATCTTCAAAACAGCAATAAAACTTCACTGACAGTGGTAGAAGGTGCCTTCGACGACTTGCCCGAAGATGATGATGAAGCCTCTTCCAAGGATGCTGACGTGATTCCTTCGACTGAAGTTGAGGGTCGTGAAGAATCTCTCCGGTGGTTCAAGAAAGAAATCGCAAAACGAGTCAGTAAGTAGCTATCCTGGTCTTTCTTCGGCTCAGCCTGACATTCATTCTCGTATAGCTGACCTTGGCGGGAAGTTTGCATCTGATAAGAATTTCCCTTGGAAAACGATGCCCAGCGCCTTGGCCGCTGGCGGCCTGAACATCGAAGGGTACCCCGCCCACAAGTGCCTCATGCCGGGCGAATCTCATGATCCGACAGCCAAAAACAACAAGGGCATAGGTGTATTGACATACAAAGAGGTTGCAGCACTTGTCGATGCTTACAAGGCCGGCACTATGCGGGTGGTCAAGTCTCCTCATACACACAGTAAGTTTTGTCTCTATTTCGTTGTCCGATTTACACAACATTTTCATAGTGTCCTTGATCGAATCAAAAAAGCCGGTTATCATCGGGGAGGCTCCTCCATCCACCTGGGAGCACTCATGTGCTCGTCGCATGTTTGCTGATCGTCACACAGATTATAGTGGCCCAGAGCGTGTGGAGACAAGTGTCGCACAGACCAGAGTCAAGAAGGGAAAGAACGTTTCAAAAGCTCGCGATCCCGAGCACCAAGAGCCGGTCATGTCTCCTCGCCCTCCTGCGCGTCCCTTTAAGGTCGTTCCTAAGCCCATTGCTAAGCCACAAACTCCCCCTCCTGCTCGTCCCTTTCATGTTGTTGCTAATCCGCGTGTGCCAATAGCTCCTAAGGCTGCCGCGGACGAGGTCATTGAACTCACTTCAGCTTCAGACGGCTCGAAGGACACAGAGGAGCTGGACACTGAATATGAAGATGATTCACACGGTAAGAAACGGAAATTAAAGTCAGGACGTACTTCTCGGGCGTCCAAGAAGCGCGCTTCCTCGGAGGTTATCGACATTGAACCGAAGAAGGAACGTGTGCGTTCCAAGGCAAAACCGCT
The DNA here is from genome assembly GCA_016767475.1 of Suillus weaverae. Taxonomy (NCBI): domain Eukaryota; kingdom Fungi; phylum Basidiomycota; class Agaricomycetes; order Boletales; family Suillaceae; genus Suillus; species Suillus weaverae. The sequence continues at coordinate 928 of MU179326.1, read as the reverse complement.
GAAGCCATCACCTTCCAATGCCTCTCCATTGAAGGGGGGTCCACTGTCACCGTTAACTGTGGGGTCTTCTTCAGTTGATGAAGACCGCTCATCTGGAAATGAAGGTTCGTGCCTACATGTGTGCATCTGTGTTTCCTCACTGACCATCTTATCCAGCTGCCGTTCGACCTGTAATTCGCCTCCGGGACGGTCCTTCCAAAGTGCCCCCGAAATCCAAGGGTATGCATCTATGTTTTTGGATCTATATATTGTTGACTTGGTTCCTACAGCGCCCCCAAAACCGAAACGTGTGACAAAGGAATCCCGGGCAGCCATGCACCGCGTACACCGGAGTATGTATGCAGTCGATTCAGAAGAGGAGGATGCTCCAGGTCGAATGCACTCGGAGGCCACAGCAGATGCTGCCATGCTCGCAGACCCCAAGATCGATGCTGCAGCTCGGCCAGTGAACCCTACCCCAATCGCACCGGCGGCTCCTACTACAGAGGACGAGTTTTCGCCGCAGAACAATGTCTCCCAGCCATTGGAAGTCACGCCCAGTGTGGCTTCACAACCTGAGAGCTCTGAGAACGGTATGCTCCAGCCCGCGTCTTCTCCTTCCATACCTGGCAATGAGGAGAACGGAAACCCCCAAGCTCAATTCATCAACCGTCCATCTTCACGTCCTGCTCCGCCGCTTCAGATTGGTCCTCATTTCGAGGGGGCCACCCACTATGCACGTTCCCCACTGCCCCCACACAATGCTCTCACCCCACACGAGGGTCCCATCCTACATGAGGCTCCTTCACACATGCACGAGCTTCCCAGTCATCCTCGCGAGCCATCTGTGCCATTGCGAGAGCCTCTGCTTCATCGTGATCCCTCTGTGCACTCTCGTGATCCCTCTGTGCACCCTCGCGATCCCTCTGTTCACCCTCGCGATCCCTCT
>MU179325.1:410609-444808 GCA_016767475.1 Suillus weaverae | reverse complement strand
CTCGAGCACGACCTTAACAGTACCTCCCTTCACCTTCGGACAGTTGCACATTGATTTAAATTATAACAACAGATGTCTGTACTATTGAGTTTCTGCAGGTCACCAACGACGTTCTTCCAAAGTAGAATGAACTCAGATTTTACAGGGAACCCATAACAAACACGTAGTCTACAAAATACTGTATCTAATCTGTATATACCCACAATGATTTTAGGTTTGAGCCACTGAGATAACATTTTGACCGTTTCCGAGTCGAACTCATCAACAACTAGTCCAACATAGTGTTGCCATGAGGTGAATCAAATCAAATTGAGGTGGAAATTTGTGGTACCTCAACACAGTTTGATACTTACAAGTTGCAATGAGTTGCGCCTCTGACTCGCGAGTTACTAATGAGTTTGGAATTTATGTGGACCGGTGGTTCAGCCAATGAGAAGCCAGGGATGTTAGATACTGCCAACAACGATTTTTGCAAGTAAATACATGATGAGCAGACAGAAACTACAATAAACTAGTTACAATAAATTTCCCTTGCATTTGCAAGCAACTGATCAAGCTTGCAAAGATTCCCAGCAGCCATCAGCTCATCAACTGCTCTTGAAGTCACAGGTCCAGATATCATGTAGTCCTGCTCATTAGCTACCAGGTCCTCTGTAAAATTGAGGCAGTCTTGCTTGTAAGTGAACTTCAGAACTTGTAGTGCCTCGAGTATGGCTGGAGATAGGTTGCTGTGCTGTAGAGTGCAGGTCTCTTTGCTTGATGAAAATATGCACTCAGAAGGCACAGATGAAGCTTGAGCAGGCAGAACGTCCATGGGGACACAAAATAGAAGTGGGAATGTGTGTTCTTTTTGCTAGAATATAATACTTCTTAATCCTATGAAATTAATGAAAAAAATTGATATGACATACCTCCCAGAAATGAACTATATCTGTTGTGTGTTTAGCCATGTCAGGTAGTAATCCTGCATCTTCATAATGAGAAAACTTGCACTCAGCATCTTTCCTGTCTTGTTTGAGTTCCTTGTGAATGTGTTCCTGCACAGTTTCTGGTGCCATTGTTGGTTCGGAGACAATGATGGTGGGAGTTGGAGGAGTAGAGCTAGTAGTAGGAATTGAGGCTGAGTGCTGAACAGTTATGTTGAGCTTGTTCATGCACCCATATCCAGCAGACAATGACTGGGAAGAAATTGCTGTTGAGTTGGTGAGCTCACACTGTGACGTTGAGGGCATTGATAGTTCCTGCTGGGCCTGGCTAACTCTGATGGATGTATGAAATGAAGTCATCTGCATGCCAAAAATTATAACATCTGTTAAGTGTGAAAAAAAAATGCACTGCTTGTAGTATCCATTCTCAAGCATTTCCAATATCCTCAGCTTTCCAGTGTTCCTTCAACCACTTGAGCTTGATGTTTGGGTTGACAACTATAGTTTGTGTCATAAAGGACAATGTTAATGGTGGCACAGTGAGTGAAAAAATTGAAACATACCCATTGAAAGGGCATATATGCATGTTTTCCTTCCTTCATTGATATACTGGTTCAGTTTATCGAGACCAACCTCAATATAGTGGGACAACTCCCATATTGTGCTTTGTAGTTGGGTCCACTGGCGAGTGAGCACTTTGTAAGCTGGCAGGGCCATTGATAGTGTTGGTGTCTGCTCTGAGGAGAGGAGTTGATGTGCTACATGAGGAACCTTGATGACTTGATGTATGTCTTGAAGAACATCAATATCCTTCACATCCATGGAGAGATCTGAGATGTCAGCATTCTGTGTCTCCAATAAGAAGGATTGGATTGCCTTCGACAAAGAGTTTAGTAGTGTGAGCTCCAGTAGTGACACAAGTATGTACTGGGTTTAGCATCAGGACACAATCAACCATATTGAACATTGATGACCATCTAGTTGTGCAGTTGTGCAGCAGCTGTAATGTTGGGAGTGTGGACTTTCCGTCAGGAAGCTTGCCTCTCCAGTACCCATTTTCATTCCCTTCTTGGATCATGGCCTAAAGATGACGACGACACTGGCCAGATGCATGACAAGCTGAAACTATCCCTTGACATTGTCCGACTGGGTCTCATTCAAGTGTTTTGATATATGCTTGAAGTGCTGGTTTGTTGGCAGAGTCGGTCAGGGCTGCAAGAAGAGGAAAGTGAGGGTTCTTCTTTAGTTCTGCAAGGATTGCTTGCACTGAAAGGTTAACAACGTGTGGGAAGCACCTGATAGTGCTTGGTCAGTGAAAATTTTCAAGCTGGTTTGACAACAATGGCATTTAATCTTGGCTTACCATAGATGGTTTCCATCATGATCAAAGGGAATTCTTCTTCACCTGAGCTTGCCCTCGATTTCTACCATAAGTGTGTTATTATTAGATGCATTGTCCATTGTGATCTGACCAAGCTGCATAGATGTAAGTACAAACATAGTTTGAATGTGATGAGGGAGACAACCCATACCTTGTTGCTGATTTTGAGATCATCAGTGATTTTTAGGAATTCTTGACCGAGGTGTGCGCCAGTATGAGCCCCCTCAATAAAGTGAAATGCTACAAGATGTGATCTGAAAATTAAGGAGTCTTTCCTATCACAAATCATGAAATGTGCTGTTAGTGCCATGAAACTATCCAGATTCTGATCACTCCAAAGATTGGTGGTATGAGATATGCAACCAAGAGAATTCTGACAAACACGTCAACATTGTAACATGTGAAATTTGTTGTGCCATACCTTTAGATCATCTTTAATTTTGCAATACTCAGTCTGGAACTCGTTGAGAATCATTTCTATCAGCTTTGTGCAGTGTGGGAGGTTCTTGTCCTATATTTTGCCTTCTCCAAGGTATAAAAGCAGCTCCCAAAATTCAGGACACTCGACAACATTGAAAGACTAGTATTCTGAGTTCATTAAAAGTTAGGTAAGGGTAAGTTGAGTAAAAACAATATACCTGATCATCAACAGCTACCCACTTCATGAGAAGATAGCAGAACATCTCCATCATGAATGGTAGGCATTGAATTTGCTTCCCAAAGTCTTCTGTGCCATGTTTAAGTCCCATAATTGCACATATTTCCTTATAACATTGTCCATGCTTTAACAGGTGATTTCAGCAGGTTACTGTCATTCCATCACTGAGCTTGTAAACTTTCCACTGTGGATTCTCTGCGTCGTCACTATACATTGTGAGTATTTAACCATGATAAATAAAGCAAGTGACACTCACCCACAGAGTCTACAGGCAACATATAGTGAGTTGGGCTTGTTCTTCAACTGGGGCTGATTCTCTGGCATTTTGTCTGATTTTTTGGGGAATCCACTGCCCACATAAAATACCAAACATCGGAAGCAGCAACCTTTGTATCATGTGGAGGCCATTTTGCCTAAGCCACAATATTCACTGTCGTGATCAGAGGCTTGTCAATTGGTGTAGTGTTGGAGAATAATGTTGATGTGGGTCCAACTCCACACACAGCTGCTGCCATTGCTGGTGCCACCACAGCTATACTCACATTTGTCTTTGGCCATTTTCCAGTAGGTGCAGTTCCACTGGCTGTAGTTGCACTTTTTTGTTTTTGACCTTTCCTCTCTGTTGCTCCTGTATTGACCACCTTAGCAGTTGTATCCTGAAAGGGCCCAGGTGCATTCATAGCACTTGGCAACACCATATACTGAGGTTGTCCAAGCCCAGCTGCAGGCCTAGGTGTAAGCAAGGGTGAGGGACTTGGAGCATTATGTTAGTATTGAGGTGGTCCCCACATTGTATGGAGCATGTGAACATGCTGCGGAGGCATGGCCTGTATCATAGTATTGTATGGCCCATTGTATGATGAGTGAGGACCTTGTTCAGTTGGAATTTGTGGTGTGGAGTAGTGATGTAAGCCTTGTTTACCATTTGCACTGGGGGCAGGAGCTGTTGGACCAGGTGAAATATTCTGAAGTGATTGGAAGAATCCACTTGGAGTCTGGAGTGGAGACAATGTACCTTGTTGAGAATTCAAGTGTTCAGGGCTGAGATGACTTGGAGGAAATGACCATGGGCCAGGATTCTGCTGCAATGACATGGGGTAAAATGTTACTCGCAGCAATGGCTCTGAGCCACAATGATATTTACGTGTTTTACTTCAATTGAAAATTTCAGTGTCCAGTCAGGGTCTTAATAGTTGAGAGTGACAATCCAGATTCCAGGTTCTTTTGAATGTTGGAGGGGAACTTAGCTGCCAATCTGTGTGCCAATTGCAATGGTGGGATACAACAATGATAACCATTATGATGTAGTACAGGGGATTACAATGTATGGATGTAAACTACATGAACTCATTTCTAACTCATGAGTCCAACAAGTTGTAACTCAATTTAGTTTGGAAGGTTTGAGTTGAAAAGAATTGGGTCATTTTCGAGGTGAGCCGAGTTTAGCTCAAGTTGACCTCACCTCGACAACAACACTAGTCCAACATGTACACTACATGCAGTGCTTCTACAAAACTTCAATGACACATATTGCAGTTACCTATCTCTGTATTATACAGGTGAATGGACATGCATAATATCCCATATGATACAGGCCAGTGGACCATGGGCCAAGGGTAGAAATATCCTCAACTATGATGGATGGGCTGGGAGTGAAATTATTCCCGATGGAGGTCAGTGGGCCCATGTGGGGAATATGTAGAGTAGATGAGTGGGCCAATGGACATGAATATTGTATAGACAAATGGGCTAAGGTAGTTGGGTATTATATAGATGGGTGTACACCACACCCTGGCTATTGTAGAAGGCTATGGATCCATACTCACCGACTACCCTCAAGGCTTCCTTGTATGCATACAAACCTTGGGAGTCATAGCATGCCTTCAGACAGTTCTTTTAGTGTATCTTTGACCAAATAGTATATATATCAGGGCTGAGATCGAGATTGAGTGATCACTATACCGCCTTGTGCTTCTGCCCCTCCATGTTCCTGAGTGTTATACCCACACCCTGAAAGGGCAAAAAAAAGTGAATTTGACAGGCAGTAAAACATATCAATGTTGTCACTTTAGATAACATTGACATCATTGATATAACAAAAACAACAAAACATCCTAAATATATAGGTGAAATGACTGAAGAGAGATAAATGAGACCAGGTATGATGCATATACGATGCATGACACTCCAGATGGGCATATGTTGTATACACATTGCTTGATGGATGACCCCCTGCTGGTGAGCACATGCATCTAGACCACCATCTACTATCCCCCACCTAATCCTGACAGCTGCCTGCCAGTGAATACATGCATCCAGACCACCATCTACTGCCCCACCCAATCCCAACAGCTGCCAGTGCTCAGCATGCATGCCCAGCACACATCAGCAAATGTTGATGTGGCTCAAACATATGCGAATGAAACCGGAAGGCACCAGAATGAGAGAAGGAGTGAAGAGGGCAAGAAATAGATGAGGAAAGAGGAGAGGAACAAGAAGAACCAAGGGAAGAGGTGAGAAGGACAAGGTAGTTAGCAGCATAAAAACACACAATGCACACACCTCAGCAGCTTAGGGAAAAGTACCCACAATCCTTCTGTGGCCACACTCAACAACATCAACCTCTGGTAAAATGTCACAGCTCATTCCAAGTACCACATCCTTTCATGTTCTTGACAGACCAGCAGAAGAACAGACATGATCCACAAGGACATTGGCCTGGAATGTCTGTCAGTCTTCGAGCAGTGCCTGTTTGAGAAGTCGGCTGAGTGAAACTCTGCAGATCACCTTAGCATGGGCCAGATTGGGAGAATGCAAGTCTCAAGTGCTCAGTGCACAGGCACTTGGGTGCAGGGAAGGTGCTGACGATGGTAGTTGTAGTTGTGTGAAAATGTAAAGGAGAGAATTCAAGAGTTTCAGGAGGTGCAGAGTTAGCAAAACTGATTGAAAGGGCATAGGAGAGATAAATCTGTTGAAAATGAAACAACAACTTGCGAAAAGTATCAACATCTTTAGTGCATGCCCATTGGACTCCCAAGGTATTAATTAAAATTGTAGGACAGTGTGGGTTCAGTTGCTCAAGAAGTCATATATATGATGTGGTTCTGGGAGATAGTATTGAGAATCTGAGACTGTTGAATGTTGAAATGTTGAAACATTGGACATGCACATTAATATTACTATGTATAGGTGTACAACAGTGTGGGCACAGCCACTACTTCAGGACACATTTGACAAGACACAACTTGCATGTGAAAATTAATGTCATTCTGCATTACCATTCAATGTGAGATGTACCCTACAGTCGGTAGAATATTGAATGCTACCATTGTATACAATCCAAGAAGTTAAACACCACATCAACTGCAGATCCAGGATGAACCAAATACTATTTGAGTGTTCAAGTTGAAGTTGCCACAAAGCTAGTAGATGTGAAAGCACATAATACTAGTAGTAGTAGAGATAGTGTGAACTCAGATGGCTTTTACATGGCCCATGGGTGTGTACTGTTGTGCCAGTGGCAGTATTGGTGGGCCCATCACATTTGCAAGTTCAGGCCTCACCAGGTGCATGCAGAGTCAGCAGCTATCGGTGGACACTAGTCATAGTAAAATTCATCTGATCAGGTGTACTACAATATATCCAGAAAATACACACCAATGACCATTAGATCCTAGATCCATGATAAATGAAACCACCCATAAAAAGTGCAGTGAGAGGTGTGTGAGGGAGGGTACTGGAAGGGATATGGGTACATGCGAGGCGTACAAGGAAGAGGAGGGTGCATGGGGAGGAGTCATCACTCCCAGTGTCCATTGCATTTGAAAAGCATAGTCCCATGGAGCCTGAGGCCTGAGGGTCACAAAATTTGAAAGTGTGGGAGGCCAGCAAGGGTAGCACTCAGAATCAGCAGTAAGCTAGTACTAGCCCAGGGAGGATGTGTAGGAGGAAAAGAGAGTGGCTACAAGCACAAAGGAAGGTGCAACAGGATGCAGGATGCAGATGCACAGAGCCACAGGGGTCATCACAACAATGGCAAGTTCCACAGCATCTATGAAGAGCCGAAGAGCCGAACCAAATGATCATCATGAGCACTGGGTTCATAGTCATATACAGGTGACATACAGCTGACATCACAACAGTGCAGGAGGCTGGTGGTAGGTGGCAAGGGCACCAGTAGGTGCCAGTGCGGGAGGGGAGCCAGAAAATTAGAACTGTCAAAAGAAGAAAAGAACCCAAATATATTTTTGGATGAGTGGTCCAGTGCATCCAAATTAGGATGCTCAGAGATGACTGAGAAGTTTGAGAAGGTATGGTCATACTAGAAGTCCAAGTGTATGCTTCTTGCAGTGATCCTCCTGAGTATGCATACTTTGTAGGGGGTCAGGGATCCTTGGCCAGTATGAATCACTCACATTCTACCATCTCTGGTGTTGTATCAATAAATATGACACTATGGCCTCAGATGTATGTATCAAATAGACAGGTATGCCAAGGATACTTGTTATCACATACACAGGTGGGCCCAGATGTATATAATATTAGACAGGTGGGCTGACACATTAGTATCATTTTGTAGATGGGTGGGCTGACGCATTAGTATTATTTTGTAGACAGTTGGGCAATGTATTAGTATTATTTTGTAGATGGGAGGGCTGAGGGAGCAGTGAATTATTTATTATATATATGAGTGGGCCAATGTGGGGGTATCTAATATAGACAGGTGGCCCAGGTGAATGATAATTGTAGACATGATGGAGTTCAGGTAGTTGTATATCATCCAAATCAAAGAAGGTAATAATTCAAAGTCATCTAATGGAGGTCATAAGTGCCAGAAGATCAAGCACCCAGTACTGATGGGAACATGTAGTACTGACTACCAAGTAGCTAATACATGACTTGTGTTGCCCTACGACACCCAAGTTCCAACTACTAAAACTCAAGTGAAGTGCACCAAGTTTTGAGACCTGGGTCTCAACAAATGAATATTTGATATTCAGCATACTTCCAATCATCTGGTATTTCATTGAGCAATGAATGATGGTAGATCTTTGAAAGCCAACATCATGCAAGGTTGATCCTCACTATCTCCACCTACTGAATGCCAAATGCCAAGTTCTGAACACTGAAAATCAAGTGGTGTACCAAGATCTGAGACCCAAGACCTGGGTCTCAGCAAATGAATATCTGATATCCAGCACAATTCCAATGCTCTGGTATTTCATTGAGCAATAGATAATAATAGATCTTCAAAAGCCAAGATCATCTGAGGCTCCCTTATCTGATCCTCACTATCTCCACCCCTTTAATGCCAAAGTGTGGAGAGACAGGATTCAGCATCTGATTTCTCAAGATCAAATCCATCATGAATATTTCTTCCACTTCTGATATTGAAATAAGCCTCTGGTGCACTTGGACCCTGACTGTCACTCATGAGGCATGTGAATATACAGAACAAAAATTCAATGCAGAGAAGACAGGAGGAGACCTGGTTATACCTTCTCCAAAGCTAGACACTGATCTGGTGATGGCTTGTGATCAATTGGTCAATTGGCTCATAAAGGCATATGAAAATCCCAGTGGGTCTTCCTGCAGATTCAGAAAATTTGTTTCATCAGTCAAATTGCTTCATCACAGTTCAGATGTTGATCAATATTGCAAGATATAGCAATTGATCTCCCTGAAGGACACAGGGCATAATGAAGAGAGAGGGGAGAAGTTGCTTGAGAGGTGTCCTCCTGGGCATGAGGGCATAAAGTTGGTTGACATACCTGCCACAATTCTTGATGCATCCAGTGCCATCATCACATGGTACCTCCTGGATGCCCTGACTGATGCCACCCAGGTGTGTAATATATATTGTTACTCGATGGATGTTGAACATCAAATGGTACCCACAGAAGGAAATTTGGGCAGCTTCAGATTTGCTCACTCCAATGCTGAAAAAAAGTGTAAAGATTGATAGCATTTGGTGAACTAATCAGGGGTGGTTCAAACCAAGCTTGGAAAATGATGTCTTAACTCCTGGATGCATCAATTTATCTCTGGCATGGTTTCAACAGGGGCATGAGGTAGGATCTGATGAGATGGTGATCTTGGTAGTTAAACTCACAAATCCCTTAGAATCAGTTGGATCTGGAGGTATCTGCATCATTGAAGGGAGCATCCTCCAAGAAGATCCTCACAGCCATTGCAACCATGGCACTGAGGGTCATGCATCCTGAGCAGTACTAGGCAGGGTTGTGAGCCTTTTTGAGCCTAGGAGAAAAGGCAGAAAGCAAGGAACTGCCAAAGATGTCAGAGACTCTCTAGTACTGGGCATCAGTGTTTAACAGCCTCTTCATCATTTGCAACTGGCAAACCCCAAATCATCAAGACCATTTATTGATTCCTGAATGCTTTGATATTCTGACCATGGTGGGGAATTATTCTAATGCTTGGATGAGCATGCCAAGCCTTCAGCTGGAGTTCAGATATGACCTGGGTTGTATGATTGGGTTTTCCAGAAGGATTGTGAGACATGGGGTTCATGCAGTGGAAGGGGATCAGATTGCTTGGGTATGGTATATGAGGGATTCTGTTCATATTTATGCCAGGGTTCCATGGTGTGGATGGGCTAGGGGGGATTACAAATAGTGAAAGATCAGACAAGTAGAGAGCATAGTTACCCATGTAAGTACCTACTGTCAAATACCAGATATTAGATATCAGGCACTTGAAATTTGGGACTCAAATGTTCCATATTCAACACTTTGGTATTCAATATTCAGGATGATATGTGGGACTTGATGTTTGATATTCGATAGTCGGGATTTGTTACTCAATTTTTGATATTCAGCACTCAATATTTGGTACTTGATACTCGGAACTTGATGTTCAATATTCAGGATTCAATACTCAGCATTTGATATTCAGGACTTGATATTTGGGACTTCATTGATGCTTGATACTTGATGTTTGATATTTGGGATTTGATACTTGGTGTTCAATATTTGGCACTTGATATTCAGGACTCAATACTTGGGACTTGATGCTTGATACTCAATGTTTGATATTCAGCACTCAATATTCAGGACTTGATACTCAGGACTCAATGCTCGATACTCAATACTTGATGTTCAATATTTGATATTTGGGATTTAATATTTGGGACTTGATACTTGATACTCAATGTTCAATATTCAATATTTGGGATTTGATACTCAGTGTTCAATATTGGGGACTTGATATTTGAAACTTGATGCTTGGGACTTGATACTTGGGACTTGATATTCAGGACTTGATGCTTGATGCTTAATGCTCAATACTGGATAATCAGAGTCTGTTCAGATATGCACATTTGGCCAACTTAAGGCCAACTTAAGTTGAGAATTTCAGCTTTGTCATCACAGGCTCAGTGTGACAATCAGTGTGACAATCAATATCAAGAGATATCAACTGATTTGAACATGCCAGCAACTCAAACTTGAACTCAAGCTTCCAAGTCCAGCTGTAATACTCGTTCACAACCTGGTGGTATCCTCTCACTACCATCATATACCTCCATGGTGAAGAAGGCAATGGATGAGAAGAAATGTGCTGGATTGGCGGCCCAGGAAGTTGAAAGATGTCAGTGGTCAAGCGCTGATGAGTCACACCTCCTTGACTATGTCGCTACCCATAAAGCAAAAGGGGGCGATGAACTCAATTTCGACAAAACTTTTTGGACATAGGCCACCATTGATGTTGTGCACACCACCACAAGTGGTGCCATGAAAACGGCTGATGCCTGTCATCAAAAATGGGCTAGGGTATTTTTTTGCGCTCCCTCTACCCCCTCGTGCTAATAATATTTAAGATGCATGCTACATTTCACATCATTGATTGTGTGGCAAACTTTTTGGGTATATCATGGAGCAGTGAGCTTGGTGCCAATATCACACCGGAGTCTGAGTCTGTATGGACTGATCTTATTAAAGTATGTACCTATTGAATGTTCCTTTCTACTGCTACTAACTATTTCATCATCCAGGAAATACCCCTTGCAAAGGGCTACAGAAACAAGGGGTGGCCACTTTATGAAAAAATGAATGACATCATACCATTGAAAGTACATGGCACTCACACCTATCACCCTCTGCTACAATCTGCCTCCGACTCCCTGCAATCTGCCAGTGTGACTGCCCAAGCTGCCTCCAGCTTTCAAGAAGCTGACACACTGGAGCAGTCCCAAGCACTGGAGAGGCTCAAGAATGGTACTGGTGGTGACATTGATGTGGATAGCAACATCTTGATGATGCCACCCCCCTCCTTCTTTGATCCCGCAAAGCAGCCTCCCTTTGCTCTCTCGATACCAGACGCATCTTCTGTGCATACTTTGGGTGCCAGCACTCCGGCTGTGAACAAGTGCAAGCGCAAAGCTGTCGATGACTGTGATGATGCTTCACAAATGCTTGTTCACCCCCTAATTCCTCCAAGTCAATCAGTCAATTGGCATCAGGAAGGTCCGTCAAATATGTGTGCCTCAGCATGCCTGAAGCCATTCAGCAAATGAACAGTGAGATCCAGGGTCTCACAAAGGGTCTGACATCATCCTTTGATCGGTTACAAACACCTTGGAAGAGCACACCCACACCATCCCACAGTCTGTTGATCTGGCCCCTCTGTGCAAGGAGAGAGCTATCCTTCAGCTTCAAGATGAGGGTCTAGAGGACCATGAGGTGTTGCTATTATCAAACATTTTCAATCCAATGTTTCTATTGCTGATTCATACCTCACAATCAAAAAGGACAGTATCTGCAAGCTTTTTTTGGTCAAGTATAGTAAATAGTTCATGTACTTGTATCACAATTTTCATTTGTGTAGCGCTTTTCTTACTAGGCTTATGTAGACTGAAATTCAACATCAATTCTACATACATTGTGAGATCAGTTACAAAAATCAACGGTAAACTTCGGTATTATTCAAGATCATCCTCTACAACAGACTCGCCTCTCTCCTGTCTCACCCTGTTGTAGTCTGCCCACATTTGATGGGCAATAGTGTCATGATGGTCATGTGTGCGAGTATGAGCCTTGTCGGAGGGAGGCCCCTCAGCAAGTGTGCCAATGTCATGCTCAGGCCCGCCAACATCATTCTCAACTTGGTGATAGTCCATCATGTCCTGTGGGTTGTGGACCCGGATGACATTGTGCACCAGGCACAATGCAGGGGGGATATGAGCTTGGATGCTCATGGGGTAGAAAAGCGGGAGGGAAAGAATTCGGAAGCAGTTCTTGAGCACACCAAAAATGTGCTCAATAACATTCCAGGCCATGACATGCTGTAGATTAAACAACCCCCTGTGATTACAAGGCCTGAAAAAGGTCAGTATGAAAATGAGGCAATTGTAAGGGCTCTAATTACTTGAGACAGCCCCTGCCCCATTCAGCTAGGTGATAGTGTACATTGCAATATGGCACGAGTAACTTGTCACAGGCTCCAAATCCTGTGTCTGCAAGATAGTATTTTCCGGGGGGATGTTGAAGTCCTTGATCTGAGCACCATAGTAGACATGAGCATCAGCTGCTAACCCCTCCCAACCACTCAAGACATATGAAAATGACATGTTAAATGTGCAAGCGACGAGGCAGTCCTGAGTCAGGTTATCCTAGTGATTGTGAGCAGCATCACGCCCTTTGCTGTCAGGGTAACAAGAAATATGGGTACTGTCGATAGCACCGATAGCATTGGCGAAGTAGGGATAGTATTTTGGATTTTGAAGGATCTCCAGAGGGATTTGGTCATCTCTGCCAGGTAGCCAAACATACAACTGATAGATGGGGGGGGGGGGATGTGAATGCATTGAGATGCATTTGAAATACCTGTAAAATTTCAGTGAGTTTGACAACAAGATGCCAGTATTTACATACTTCAATATTGTATCATTGGAGCATTGGAATTGTTCACCAAGATGACAAGTAGAGAGGCCTGTTACAATAACATACAAAAAATAGCTAGCTGCTCCTCAAGTGATATAAATTTCAAATCACGGCATCCTGAATCACGAAGTAGAGATAATAGTACATAAAATATGTGTCGGTGTACACCAAGTTCACATTGTATATGATCTGGATGTCCTATAAGTAGCTCATTGACCCAACCTATTCCTGTAAGAGCAGAGGTGTGGTATGGCTGCTTCTCATAGTGAGAGTGAGAATAGAGTTGGAAGGCTTGTGAGGCAGCATCTGAAATTACTATGGCCATGTGAGAGGCACTAAAGAACATCTTCATGATGTGCTTCAGATGAAGCTCTTCATCATCATCTGTGTTGACCATGGTGGTACCCTTGAGATTGTCATTGACAGTAGCATTGTCAGTTGGGTCATATGAGTTGTTATCAGGGCAGGGTCGTTGGTACTCATGGTGTTGATGGTGGCAAGTGTGATGTCCTTATCAGTGCCATTGATGGGCGAGCATGACATCTACCATCTTACAAATCATGACAAAGCTGAAATTCTCAACTTAAGTTGGCCAAATGTGCATATCTGAACAGACTCTCAATGTTTGGGACTTGATGTTTGATATTTGATGTTCACAATTTGATACTCAATTTTTGATATTTGGGACTTGATGTTCGCTGTTCGCTGTTTGATGTTTGATGTTTGATGTTTGATATTTGGGACTCAATATTCAGGACTCGATGTTTGGGATTTGATACTTAATATTTGATATTCAGGACAATGTTTGGAATTCCATGTTTGGGATTTGAGATTCCATATGTCATTTTCAGGACTCAATATTTGATATTGAATGTGTGGATCTCAATACTTGATATTAGGTATTCGTGACTGGTCATATAATATTAGGTTAGATATTTGGAAGTCAGTCTGTGATTTTCATTACTCTTTGCATCATGTAGAGAATTTGGACTTTGACATTCTGAACTCAAGGACCAGGACTACTCTCCTCTGCCTCTCTTCAATCTGGTTAGGATGGTAGTGTACATCTCAACCTCTGCCATCTTTTCCCAGATGCCCTGTTGTTGCTCCTCAATCAATGTCTGGAGGTATTCTCTAATCCACTTCAGTGCCAGCAGTGATGGAACTGAGGTTTCATCCACCTGCTCCAGAAGAATGAGACCTTGGTCCTCAATGTCGCCCTAGATCAGATCAGTTATTCATCAAGGAAGTTGTATATGACTCTTACTAGCCAATGCTGGTGGTGAAAAACACAGGAAGCCATTACCTAATCTCATTACCATAGTTGGTTCAGGATGGTAGGTGTTGTGGGGTGCGGAAATGGTGATGTTGGGCAACATGGTGTGTTGGACACTGATATTGGCGTGGGTGACGTTGGGTTTGACTTTGAGGGTGCTACTGGCATTGCTCAAGTGGGAATGCATGGTCCTGAGTGTAAGGTTGCTGACGAAGGTGCAAGAACTTGTGTGGGGGTGTGTGATGGCAGGTCTGTGTGATAAACATTGTGTGATGTGCCCGCAGGTGGGAGTTCATGCGTGAACGTGCAAGGTGCTGTATCAGAGAGTGTAGGAAGACTCAAGCTGTGTGCGCAAATTGACGTGGTGGTTGGTGTGAGCTCTGCAGCTGGTCATGGCTTGGGTCTCGTGCATGGTGAGTTTTCCTACACGTCCAATTGTTGTTGTGCATGTTTCCTCTTCTTCTCGTTCTGTTTGTGCCTCGTGACAAAGTCCTTTTGGAAGGCAGCTTGCAAAGTGGGCCAGTTGAGACGTCGAGACTGCAGTAAGCTCTGGTACCATTGCAGCGTGGGACCTTTGAGTTTTGTTGTGAAAAACATGAGCTGGTGGGCTAATGGCAAGAAGTCTGCATGTCTGAGGTAGCCTTGGAGCCACAAGTATGTGTTGGGGAGTTCTCCATGGAAGTCCAAGATTCTGTCTGTGCCAATAGTGTAGTGTTAGTCCCGAAAAAACAGTAACTCATCTAATAGCATTGCTTTGAGATCACAAAACAACAAAAAAAGAAAAAAAAAAATTCTGGGTGCACGCCAATATATGTATGACCCTTAGTGAGATATAAAAACAGCTATGAGATTTGAAAAAAAAAACATGATGAAAAAGAACCCTGAGTCCAGCAACTAAGATAAAATGACAAAAAACAAATGAAAACATGATAAGCCAAGCAGATGAGTAGCAAATGCTCACTCTAGTTACCAGGTGGAACAGTGTGTACTGGCCCACAGCCAAAGCTCAGCAGGAGCTAGCAGACACAAGCAAGAGCCTTGAAGCAGACACTTAGCAATTGCTGGTGGAAAGAGTTGTTTAATCCTAACCCTAAAACATGCTATATATGTGCTACCTAGGACTCCAGACACTTCTCCAAGACCCCTGGCACCTGGCCCTATCTCTCTGCCTGCCAAACCTATCTGTCACATCAGTGTTGGCAGTCTCTGTCTGATAATGAAAGATTGATGCTTGGATGTGTGATGCAGCCATTGACATTGTAGCTGCAATATCTGCAAGACTGAGGGTGAGGGGCTGGTATTCATTGCCAGAATTCTGAGAATCAGAAGGGGATGCAGGAGGAGTATGCAATACAAGCATGGATGATGCAGGATTATAAAGCTGGAACTGACAATGGCAGTGGGTTCAGATGTGACAATGAGCCACCAATGGATGGATAAAAACTTTCAAACTCTAACCTAGGTTCACCCAGCAAATTCCTGAGACTTAAATGTTTGGGTCAAAGTCAGTGTTCCATATCATTGGCAATAAAAATTCATCCATCCCAAACCTCTATAAACCTGTTCTGCAGGTCTTGAAATGCAGCCTGGGAATCCTGTGCCAGTAATGAATACATTTGGGATTGCCTTCCCAAGTAGCATGCATGACCTGGAAGGTGTTTTGCCAATGATTCTTGCATCCTGTCACCCCATTGGGTTGCTTTCCACAAGAAAAAGTTACATGTCCAGTCCATCTCCAATTGGACCAACATCATTTCTTCCTTCCACTGATCCTGTAGGGCCTTTGCCCAAAGCCAATGAACTCAGTAAACTTAGGATGGGTCCTGTCAGCAGAGTGCAGGATATGTCAAGCATGCTGGAACTCACATTCCTCATTCCACAAGTGATTGGGACCCCCCAGGTTGACTTCAACAGACCAGAACCAAGTGAGGGACTTGTTTCTCTGACCTTGAGCATTTGGATTGCTAACAGCAGTACTGATTTTGAGCTGCTCACAAAGCAGGGGTTTGTATTTCTGAAGCTGGTCTTGCCCCAGTGAAGAAGAGGAATCTAGACTGTGCAAGAAAGGCCAGTTACAGGGTGGTCTATAGTCAATCCTGTGCACGAGTGTAAAGTCAGCCCAAAGGACAGCAACTGAGAAAGGGAAACCTTTAATATGAGGAGGGAGACCTCTGATACTGGTCGGGGACTGAGAGGCACGCAATGCGCTGTGGGTGAGGAATGTTGTACTTTGGTAAAAGTAATTGATAACTAGTGGGCTAAGTAAAACCTCTGGGTGCGAGTGTTCAGAGTCGTCCCAAGGAGATTGCTACTGAGAAAGTTCCTCCTAATGTGTGGAAGGGAACTGATAGCTGAAGAATTGAGCTTGATTTCCTATAGGGCGCGTGAGAGCGCGAGTCGTAGGGTGAAGGGTGAAAGTTGCATGATAGAAGTAGCTTGCACGCGAATACGAGAGTAGCACCGTATAGAACTGGTTTCGGAGAAGTTGAAGAGGATACAAGTTTGACTATTGACTAGGCGCCAACTTCAGGATGAGCAGAAATCAAGTAGATTCAAATTCTAACTGGTACTGAGGTGATGGTGGAAAGTAAAGTAAGTCCCGTAAAAATGAAGCACTAGACATCCAACTCTAGCTAAGCGGTATTACCAGGGCATGGTACCAGATTGGGAGCGCTATAGGTAATATTAATATGTAAGAATTGAGAGATGAGCACATAGATGACATAGGGTGACGAGATATGATTAGTTATGATTATGCAAGGCTGAGACTCACCTATGAACTATAGGACAATTGGACAGGACATGCAGAGGGAGTGCACCAGACCTAGAAAGAGTGCGCGAGTGTGTGTGATGTTGCTTGATAGTGCGTTGTGTCGCGTGTGACTACTTTAGTGCGCAGATGATGGATAGAGGCGAGGTCGATAGGAATATGTGTGATTATGAGCCCAGGGAGAGATGAGTCTCTACAGCATGGTTCTGAAGACACACGATATACAAGCGCGCATGATTATGTGTGAGTGCAAAAGGTGTTGCGAGCGTGTGCAACTAGGAAAGCAAGGTGTAAGGGTATGGGATATTCCCTTAGAAGTAGGAGAGTGTCTAAGGCATGGTGAGGCACGTGATGCTAAGGTGCGTGAATGAACTGAGGGTTATAGAACAAGTTTAGATTCTTAGTCTGAGGGTGGCAAGTTCACAGTGGGAGTAAAGTGTGGGAAAATCAATCCAGAACCAAGTCCAAGGGTGCCAACTATATGTAGTGTTAAGTGGCGCTTGCAGTGCTGAACAAAGCCGAGTAAGCTAAAGATAAAAAGGTAGGTAATATATTAAGTAGCGTGCGCTAAGCACATAAGCATGTGAAAGGTGACGAGATGAGCTAGCCAAAAGGAGAAACCATGAGAAAGACGCACCAATGGACCAGCGAGGACATGGAATGGATGGGTGGGCAAGTGCACAAAGGTCCTAGGGTGAGTGTGCTGCACATGCAACATAATTAGAGCGCATGTGACACTGGTCGAAATGTGATGGCGCACGAATGCACATGACTTGTCCTGTGGACTAGAGTTGATATGTGATAGGGAAATGGGAGATACTGAGGGGAAGTGTCTGTATAGGTGCGAGTCTCTACACTGGCTCAAGTTGCAACACTTGCTTCCTTGTCTTTGCATATATACTGGCATGGAGGGACACCACCTGCTAAACCAATGTCACCTGGGACCAAGCTCGAGTTTTCAGGGCCTGGAATTTGGCTTGCCCAACTGTAGTTTGGAACAAGATTGCCTTGTTGCACAAGTGAATTCAGAGGTTGTGAAGGGCATCATTGACGTGCCCTTCATGAAGCAACATCTTCAGCAGAATCAGATCCTCTGCCATACAGTATCTGCATTGATCTACCCTGAGGTTCAATGGCAATGGGATTACAGTAAGCTTAGGGGAGTTTGTCCATGTGTCAGATGTCTTGGCAAAGTCTGCTGGATCATCATCAAGATCGTCAAGAATGTCTACATTCAAGTCACCAGGATTGTCATCTGCATCAAATCCCTCTCTGAGATGTGTAACAGCAGACCAAGTGAATCCATCTATCTGGCCTTGGAGATAATCACATTGCTGGGTGATGTCTAATGTCTATGTCTTGGTAGTTCTTTTTCCTATTCTTCTGAACTCAATAAGCAATGCAATTTGAGCCTCTTCAATTGCCAACCTGATTGATATTCTTGTTGCAACAGATCTGTGAGAAGGTGCTGCATTATGGGCATTACCCTCCTCTAGCAGTCAAACTTTGATCTCCTTTTTGCTTGGTGCTGAGTGCAAAATTAAGTTGGACTTCAAAGGAGACAACATCAACTTACCCTTCTTGATATTAACCTCATATATATCCATCATTGCAGGATCATTTATTCTGCTTGACTGAGCGATCCTCTTACTGGCTAACCATTCTGTCTTTGAATCAGTGGGCTCCACTTCATCAAGTCTGTTGAAAGCCCGTTCACTTTCAGCGATGGCATTCTTTACCTGCTTGTATTTACAGCAAAGGGTCCTTTTCATGCAGATCATCTTGCAGAAGTTGGAATTGTTCATCTGATAATCAAGACATTCCCTTTGATGCAGGGATGACATTCTCCGAGCAGCAGGGAAAATCAGGTTGAGATGTGCCCACAGGGTCTCTATGATCTCTCCATTGATCTAACCAATTCCTTCAATAAAATTCAATGCATATCAGACATAGCAGCTGTCCTGATGTCCATGTACATGCCATAATCTGATTCCAGGAATGATAGTCAATTCTGGAACCATTTTGAGAAATAGGCTTCAATCCACCCTAATCTAAAAGTGCTTGTTGTATTGACAGTTGATGTCATAGAAGGTGACAGCCCTGGTGATGCCTTCCATGTTGTGCTGGGCTGCCTCACAAAGTGCATAGTCCATGTTCATTTGTCTGCAGATGATGCAAGGTTAACTCATGAGCGTCAAATGGCATGTTTGGCTTGCCTTTCGCCTTTCTGAAAATCTACCATTGAGTGAGGGACAAAGCAACTGTGTCAGGCACAGGCAACTCTTCTGATACCTGTGGACTTCAGGTTGTGCTGAGCCGCATTTGCTTGATTTACTGCCCAGTGATTATTGCAGCTCAATTTTTCCATAGTGTCAGCAGCCTCTGCAAGATGCTTTTTATAACTGTCCTTTCCCACCATGAATCCTAGCCCATTGGAAAGCCAAACTTCATCAAATGACTTAATGGGATGCAGGTGTTTGGCTTTGAAATTTCTGTCCATAATGAATGACCAGGTGTATTTCCAGCTTAGAGCTCATATCATTGCTGAGGTGACTTTGGTATCAAAACAGGACTCACTCATCAAGTGATTCATCCCCTGACAAGGATATGTTAATCTAAGGCTGAGGACATGCTGGGCAAAATAATGCAAGATCTCCTGCATTTGGGTTGTCAGAGCAATGACCAAAGCCATGCCATTTCATGGTCTTCAACTGCCTCCACTGTTGAGCAGCTCTCATGAGCTCTCTGTATTGGTCCTTGCCATGTACTTTGTCAATATAATGTTCTTTAGATGGTGGAGATATAGCATTACTGGAACAAGGTGCAGAAACACGCTCGAGGTCATTCACCAGAGCTTGCTGTAATAGTTCATCATCAAGGTGCTGCATTTAAGGTTGTCCAATAGAAAATCATTGAGGGCTCTGAAGGTGAACATGGTCTTTGGCTTGTTAAATGATGTAGGGAAAAATCCATGTCGAAACATTTGAATGCCTAGACTCATGGCATTTGGACAATCACAGCATTGAACCTCAAGGTGATGAACTCCAGACTTGTCAATGATGACCATGGTGTTTTCCTTCAGCTGGAACTTGGGTCCCAACACAGATGGAAGATCTTCAGGATCAAGCTGGTCTTCAGGTTCATTTCCTTTGAACAAATCCCACCTATCTGTGAGCACCAGACATTGTTTGCCATCATGATCAAGATGCATGACAAGTCCAACTTGAGTGAGACAACTTTGCTTGAAGAATTGACCATTCCATTGACTGATCCAATGAAAAGGATTGCAAAGATGCTGACTCCTGCAACAGCCCATGCAACAGAGTGGCCCCCCAAGACAATCTTGACATTTGTAGACTCCATCCTGGCTGCAGATGAAGCATCTCCTGTCTTCTGGTGGAGCTTCTCAATTCAGGAGGTGATGTAGATATGATTCCTGCCTTGGAAGCCATTTCCTGAGGTAGTTGTTCTGACTCTATATTTGTTATGCTTAGCTATTGTTTGAATGACTATCCAACATCTTACATGAACTTGCCATAGTTTTTGGAAGTTGCAAAGGCTCAAATGAGCTTGGTCTTGCTCATAAGTATTGTCAGGAAAGTCTTCCCAAGGAGGTGGTGCCTCAACAGGCTGAAGTGTTGGTGATTCTGAGGGAGAGTCAGGCATGGACCTGTAGGCATGTTGTCTTGTGCTTGCAAGTGGGACCTTGACCCAAGTCTTCCTACCTTTGCTGCCTCTTGCTTCTACTCTGTGAGATTTTTTGTAGTAGGGTGCATCTACCTATCTTCATCTTATTTTCTGATGTTGCAAGCAAAGCATTGGCTCAGGAAGGTCAAATGAATTGTTATTCCAATATGATGTTATGTAGTCTTATTGAGTCATTATAAATTCATTTCCATTAATGGCTTTGCATCTAATATAGGTCAATTAACCTACTGTTAGGCTTTGCTCAAAGTTCATTTTTTCACCATTATTACTTCCACCTCACTCATCCTCAGGCCTTTCTGCAATCTCATTCACCATGGCAAGATCAGGTCATTCTGCTCGCTTGACTTCTGGAAGACATAGGGTACATCAACCACAGACACAGAAGCTCACGGAAAATGAGATTTCAGAGTTGAAGAACTACCTTCCTGAGTGGACTTTGACAAAAAGGATGGAGAAGCGGGCAGTTTTCACTGCCATAGCTAGGGCTACCAGGTTATTCACTTCTAAGGTCAACCAAGAACAATGAAAGAAGAGAAAGCAGGTGATGCATCCTTGCTTTGTTGAAAAACTAAACTTTTATTAACTTATTCTGCCATAAATGCTCAGATGTACAAGACTTGGTTGTTCAACAACAAGAGAAAGAAGGAAAGGAGGGACATGATAAAGTATGGGAGGAGATGGACTCCTAGGATGGTGATCTACCAGCAGAAGTGGGAAGAGGTACTGAAGAGGATTGAGGACGAGTCCAGGGCAAAGCCAGGAGGTTGTGGTATGTTCAAGCATTATCAGGCAGCTGTAAAGAGAGTCATGGCTGAATTGTCTGACAATGAGTTGGAGAAGGTGAAGGAAACAGCCAAAGAATGGTTCAACAACTTTCCTCCTCCCAAGATACAAACACAAGTTGCTCACAAGAAGGGACCTGCATATATGGAGTACTTTTTAAAGGAGATGTGGAGGCAATGCAGGATGAGAGTGTTTGTGATGTCAGCTTGGAAGAATGACCAGAAAGAGGTGCTGTTTAGGATGTAAGTTGAATTCTATTGGTTATTGCAGATCTTTCATCTCAATTTATTTCATGCAGGCACAATGATAATGAGGCATTAGGAGATGGGGACAGCTTCATGAAGATGAAGGATTGGGAGAACATTGAGCTGGTGTGGCAGGAGTATGCACAGGAACAGTTTGGTGAGTGTTTGAACTGTGGATATGGGAAAGAATGTATTGATTGTTGTGATGATAGGTGCTGGGGCATGGGATGGAGGACAACAGGTGAAGGGAGGTCACAAAAGAATCAGAAAACCTGCTTTTGAACTCAAAACTGACGGGGATGGGATGCCCTTGCTTCTGGATACCACCAAAATGAAACTTGAGGAGAAGAAGACTATAGTAAGGGCCTTTCTTATATTGCACTATTGTGAGTCTATTGTCATCTATTGTTGTAACACCTGAACATTTGTTGAATGCATGGACACAGGTATCTGTTCTGGGATTGACAAGGTAGTTGTGCCATGGAGCACCATTGCACAAAGTCAGGATGACTTTGTGGCAAGAAAGTATGTTCTGGTGGATCTGGACTTGAAGGAGCCTTCTAAGTTGCAATATTGGGACATGACAGCCTTACTGAATTTCTGGTATGCTCAGCAGGAAGTGAGGAGAGAGTTGAGCCAGGCAAAAGACATGTTAAGGAGGAAAGAACTGCAAAAGATATCATGGTAATTGGCAAGATCAAATTTCGAATCTCTCTTGTGAATAGTGGATAGTGTGGATGGCTTCATGCAGGAAGGGAATATATTTTGTAGTTGATGAGATCAAGGACAAGCTGAAGAGCATTGTCTGAGAGCCGTTTGATTTGCCACTTTTCCCATCCATCAGGTCCAGGCACTGGTTGTACATTTCCTTTGCATAAGAGTGCACAAAACTCTTGCAAGGTCATTTCATGAGGCCAAACAAATGGGTCAGATTGTATGTGGTCATTAATAGCCCTCACTAATGGAGTAGATAGCCAGGGTTTAGGAACAGGTGAATACTCTTGACGCATGAAGAGGTCTACAAAGTAGGTGGTTGAGGCATATTTCACATCAGCTGGTGTGATAAGGAATTGACCTGGCTGCAGAGGGTCAAGCAAGGCCAATGGAGGTCCTACAAATGAGCTTTGAGGGTACAGACATTTTGCAGAAGCCCCCATGAGAACCACTGTAATTTTTCCTCAGGATGATTATAGGGAGCGACTCTTGAGAATATCCTTTTCTTCGCAATACCAAAGCTTTGCAATTGCATGATGAGTTGACAAGAAGTAATAAAGCAACAAGTGACATTCTGGCACTTGTTGTGGGAGACAGGCAAAGGTATCCAAGTATGGAGTAACCCAGGAACAAGCTCATGCAAGATGGCACACTTGTTGCTGAGATTGTCATGCTGCAAAAATCAAGTGCACAAGCCGGCATGATTCCCATACTAGAAGCCGAATAGAGAGGCTGGTGATGCACTTTGCTGGTAAGTAGCAGTATGGTGCCTCAAATGAACTAGATGCAGCAGCAGTAAAAACCATACTGAGACTGTGAAACCTGGTAGAGAATGATGAATCATCCAGCACAGGAGTCGCCAATTGAATGCTTTCAGCAATCCCTCTATCCATAGCATTCATGAAATCAGCAAAGCAATATCATTCATTCTGCTTTGGATACAAGTCACATTGAGGAGAAGGTGTTTGTGAGTCAGTTGATAAAACTGCATGGTGAACTGGATGACCAGGGTGCCCTGGAACAGTGAGGATTAGTGAGGACTGAATTGGCCAATGATCTGTTGCACCAATGAAAGCAGGTGCAATATCTATTTCACCCACAAGGCATCCATAGGAGAAATGGACAGCCCTATCAATGATAGATTTTCCAGTTGTTGTGTCTCGGCATGTGAAAAGCTCCGACACACGACAATCAATGCGGTCAGACCAGAGGTCAATCCCTCTTGCCTCACAGAGGAAGTTTTGGAAACATTGCCAATTAGCAAGCCAATGTTGAGAAATTGTGGTGACCTCGCAATCACTTGTGGTCACATTACAGTCTCCATATAATGACCATGAATGAGGTGAGGAGGAGCATAAATCAGCTACCTGGGACCAGAAAAGATGCACAATGGCCATATCCACACCTTAATTTCAGGGTGCATAAATGCCAATGATACAGTGTCCAAAACCATGTCCTAATGAGGATGGAATGATGACATCAACAACCACAACACATCCCTGGAGAGATGGATTCACTGGGACATGCTGTGCCAAAATATTTTGCCTAACACCCACAATAACACCCCATCTGGAAGATGTGTTATGTGAGTTGGGAACTCCTAGGGACTCAAAGGCATTGTAGTCTCATAAGTGGAGTTGATAAGCAGTAGGGTGAGAAGTCAGCATTTGCCAGTGAAGTGTTTTGTTGATCAATTCAACCGTGACAATAAACTTGGCATCTGCTAGACCATTCAGAATCAATGGTGTTTCGCTATGATTTAATCAACCATTTATATTTTCAACTGTCCAATGCACTTGTGAATGTTTCTATACTAATATTACATGTCTTGTTTTTCATGTCTCTGCATGTCTGCACATGTTTCACTCAGTTTTGCATCTCTTTACTTGTTGAATGTATCTGTAGCACACTCCAATGACATGTCAATTTTTTGGTACATCTGTACTTAGACATAACTTTGTAACATTGATGGTAGTCAAAGTAAAAATATTAAGGTTCTGAAACACTGTCAAATTCTTTCAGCACTCTATGGAATGTTGGCAGGCTTCCTGCAGAGTCTGAAATTAAAGTTGGTCCATGTGTACACCATGCCTGCTATATGCCCCCAAGTATGATGTTCAAAGTGACTCAAGATCCAAGTTCAAAAGCTCATCAATTCACCAATAACTATCCAAATGCAACCTGCACACAGTACTAGGGGAAGTGGTGTGGCTACTCATGGTATAAGGGGACATGGGGTGGCTGCTACCTCATCCAGCACTGCCACATCTCATGGTAATACTCCTGATATCAGCAAAATCCGCTGGGAAACACCAAACTATAATCAAACTTCTACACTTGTAACATACCTATGCAATCATCCTGCTGACCATTGAGTCCTTTTTTATGAAGGAAAAAAATCTCAGCTTAATAATGATGGCCCTCCTTCTGGGAGTGACAAGGGCAAGATCCATGCAGTAATCACCAAACATATATTCAAGAAGGATGTGATATATAAGTCTGTGTATGCTGAGGATCAGGCAAAGTTCACGCAGGCCATGGGCAACCATCTCACTTAGTATGTTTCTCATATACTTCCTCCCCCTTTATATATATATACACTAAACACTACATTTAGTCTCAAGGGGAAATATAAGACCAATTGTGCATGCTTCAAGCAAACAGGGACTGGAAACTAATCCAGAGGATCCTGGCGCTGCAGTTAATCTGCTAGGTGTGTTTTTTCAAAATAATAATTTAGCAAAACTGAATTAGTTGTAGCGCAAGTTTTAAGTGACTTCCCATGGTATGAGGATCTCGATGAAATCTAGAGGGATAACCCTGCATATGCTGCCAAAGCCTTCTCGTCTACTCCTGGTACAGACCATGCAGGGGACCTTCAGGCTCTCATCCAACCAACGAGCAAAGGAAAAGGAAAAGAAATCCCCTCCTCCTGAGCCTGACAGTCACATTGAAGATTTGATGGTTGATGTTAACAATGCTCCCAGCACTTGTGATCTTGAAGATGAGCATGTTGACAGTGCTGCCAACCCTTCATGTGGCATTGAAGATAACCTACCCAATGACATCATGGACCCTGTCATCGACAATGACTTCACCATGGGTGAGGAGCTCAATTATAATGGACACAAGCAGCAGCTGGACACCATGCAGGAGGATCAGGCAGAAGTAGAGTATGAAGAAGCAGATACAATTCAGCCATCCCTCTCTAACAAATGCCCACTCTCCTCCCCCTCACTGCCCCCTACTCATAGTTGCTCATCTCATGGTACTTTCAAAAATCATGCTGATTGTGCAATGGGCCATGGATCCATCTGCTCACCAAAACCACCATCATCCATTGCATCATCTTCCATGAGGACAATGGCATGCATGCACTCTACATCATCAGGGATTTCATCACTAACTTCCTCCTCACAGCAACTGAGCACCACACTCAAAGATAGCAGTGCAAAAAATCTCACCTCAGGAAGAATATTGGGTTGGAGGTTGATAGTGTCCATGGGCAAGTCAAGACGCTAACCAGTAACATGTTGTACATATATACCATGAAGGCAGCGGCATCAGAGTACAAGATCGCCAAGATCAACACTCTCCATCAGGAACATGATCTTAACTTCCAACATGAGAGAGCTGAGCTCGAATGTACTGAGGCCATTGTCCTACATCAGCATTGTCAAGAGGCCAAGACTCTTGACCTTCAAGTTCTTGAAGCTCAGGCTAAGATTCATGCTGAGAGAAAAGCCACCCTTCAGCTCAAAATTGAGCTTCTCAAATTGAAGGGAGGTGTTGAGTAGGGTAGGCCTTTGTTATTGTCATCCTTCAATGTTACAGTTATCATTTACTTATCTGATTCTGTTGTACTAGTGGTTCATCATTCACTCACATCTCATGTCTCGCATCTTGTGTCTTGCATCTTGCATCTCATGCTTGCATATTGTTCTTGTATGTTTTACAACTCATCATGCATATGTTTACATACTTCCTGGGCTTATATGTTGTTACATGCTTGCTCCTATGTTTTCTATCTAGTGCCAATACATTTGCCTTGTCAGTTCAACAAATAGTGCATCAACTTCACATGAACTTAGTGGCTAGGAGTACCTTGATATGAGGTATCTCCAGGACCCACCCCATCTACATCATGGTCTATTTCCACTTCAGGTACATGGGCTTGAAGGGCTGACTCTTCAGTTGTGCTCTTGATCCCACAGTGCTCTTCAAACTGAATCACCATGTTGTGAAGGATGAGGCAGCACTGGACCCAGTAAGAAATATACATAAGGTGTTTGCCATGCTGAAATGGGTGTCAAAGTTCTTAAAGAGACTGAAAGCAATTTTTAAGAGTAGCAAATGCATGCTCCACCTGGACACAAACCTAAATCACTAAAAAATAAATGGACACAAGGAAAAATAGAATAACACACATACTCTGGAAAGGGCAGTGTTAAATGCCTTCTGGTCACTGGTTAAAGCCCCATTGACAGGCTTCTTGAAAGGGTGATGCACCATGGCTCTAATAGGTAGGCACTATCTGCCCAGATCCAATGGTGATCTCCAAAAAGTGTTGTATGATGATGGTAAATATGAGTAGATTGGAATGCATATGCATCATGTGCACTGCTAGTGTGACTGATAGCATAATCTACTATAGCAAGATTGTGGATCATAAGAACCACCTAAAAGAATTTAAATTAGAGAAAGAGCTGCAAAATAAAATAGAATAGAATACCTGGCAGTTGAGGGAGTACTGAGACTTCCTACTATAAAAAGTCTCACCATAGAGACCTGGCTTGTCACAAAGGTTTATCAGTGATCCATCAGCAGTGAGGATACCATTTCGCCACTCTGGGCAAGTATGGTCCTGAACATACTTCCAGGAATGACCAGCATCATCAGAGTTGAGAGTAGGGAAGAAAAGCAGGGCAATCATAAGATGATTAGTGCAGTTTGTGACTGACCCAATGCTAACACCTGCCCACTGGCAGACATCTGCACTTGAGATTGCATTGCCATAATGACCAGCATGGTTAAGAAATATTGCAAGTTGGATGGTGATGACAAGTTGGGGATTGTTGGATTGATTATGGAAAATAGGATCATCGCTGATCTCATTAAGTATATCATCAAATATTTCTGGAGAAACACATAACTTCTTCTGGAATAGCTGGGGGCGATGAGAAGTGAAGTGATCCAGTAGTTGGATCTGTGGAGCTCGCATATGGGGCTCATCAGGTCAGTGAAGGACATGGGCCATCTCTACCTCATCCTGAAGAGTAGTAAGTGAGCCAACAAGGTGAGCAAATTGCTTGTGGATCATGATTGAGTTGATGCTTGAGTTGCCAGAATTTTCTGAAGCACTGGACATGGACATAGGGGACATGGGGGACATGGGGGAAATGAGAGATGAAGGGGATGAAGGGGATGAAGGGGATGGGGTCCTAATATCAGACATAGTTGAGTCTGAACTATCATCATCTTGTGTAGCATGTTCAACCCATGCCATAGCTATATCTAAGCTAGCAGAATCTATCTGTTTGAGGAGTGCTTGATGTTGTGACTGGTGAGGCATTGGGGGTAGTATCTTATCATCTCCAATCAATGACTCAAACCGATCTACGTGAGATTTAGTCGGAGCTTAAATATGATGTGGCATGTGCTTCTGTCGTCCTCACTGTACCAAGTATTGCTGTACCAAGTAGCAACCTCAACATCTCAAGGTATGTGCTGCCCCTCACCTAGGCATATGCACACATTTATCAAGTCCTACAGTTGAAGCACCTTAGGGATTTTTTTTCTCGCCGCTTGCTATTATTTGACCATCTTGTGATATTGCCAGCTGCACCCATTTGCAATACCCTCCATCTTCCTTGACACAACACCTGTCTCCAAGTCCCAAAGATCCAGCATCATTGGCCACAGTGTTGATGACTTTACTGATGCTGCCAGAGTGGCCGTCTCTCCTGCTCTGCTGACAATAGGACCTGCCTGTCAAAAGTCTCCCAATCCTATGAAGGTAATTCCTCCGAATGGTGTTGCCGGCTGATTGCAGATTGTGTGGCAAAGTTCATCTACACTCTCCCAAGTGGCTCTGTTGATTGCTGGAAGTTCATCCCAAATGATTGCAGTGGCATTTCGAATGAGATCAGCACGAGGCGAGTGAGGGTGAATGGAGCTATGCAAATTGACATTGTCATCAGTTACTGGGATGCCAAACATATGATGTGCCGTGCGCCTGCAATCATATGCAGTTACACTCAATGCACTGCTACCAACAATCAGTACAATCTGTCCCTGTGCGCGTAGCATGGATGAGAGTCCTTTGACCAAAAAAGTTTTTCCTCGACCTGGACGTCCTTTGATGAAAAAGAAGTTGCTTCTGTGCTGGGCTATGCTCTCTGAAATATAGTTGAGAATGTGACGCTGCTTGGCATTCAATTGTTCACCCATCTTGTTGCTTTGGGCTTCAAATGCTGGCTGATTGTTCCGCAGATAAGTTTCTTCATTGTAGACTTCAACGGAGCGTCTGGGAGGGGATGGAAGACCAAAGTTGGCGAGATGTCATCCAGAATGAGAGAGTAGATCATCAATGATCTGTAGTGAGAACTCATAACCATTAAACTTGTTTCCTAGCCTCTGAATGTGGTCAATGGATAGCATCTCATGAAATTCCATCCATAGTGGCATAGCTGCATATCCTTTGAGTATGATCTGCAAGAATAGAAATTGTAATTGAGATGGAGTGTGGATGGATTTGACAGCTTCTTGTAGTGTGAGATAACCTTCATGTTGGTTGTCAAATAAGCCAACATCACATGCAGCTTTGTGGAAAGTATCAAAAGTGTGCCCTTGGATTGTCCAAAGGTCAACGAAAGAAACTGCAGGACAGTGGAGCAGCAGAGCATGAAGATAAAAAGTCTCTCCACTCTGAATTGGTACATTTTGGATTTGAGCTACTTTTGCAAGTGGACACATTTTGAAGCTTTGTTCTGTATAACACCTCCTCTTTGCTTCTCCAGATAGTCATCAGGAGTGAGTTCATCTTCCACAGAGTATGGATAGAGTACAAATTGTTTGAAATATTCTTCATAGCGAAGTCCAGCAAGTTCATCTGCATGTAGAAAGTAACAGTTCAAAAGGGAGGTGGACGATCTTTCTCCTCCTTGCTGACAGAATTGAGGCACATTTAAGCCAGGAAAATGAATAGGTAGGTTGTTCACTGAAGGTTCCTTGTGAGTGACTTCAAAATTAGTCCAGTGCTGGTGCTTTAGAGCAAATGCTAGTCATTTCTTCCTATGAACTGGTGATAATAGAGGTTTCTTCTTCTTAACTACAGCTTTAAGCTTGGCTTCCTTGAGAGTATTCCTGACTGTTTGAGTGGAGACAGTGGTAGGGATGATGGAATTAATGAATTTGGTGGCTTGAACAGCATTAGAGACCTTCCCAGATATGATATGATGAACAAGAGTTCTTTTGTCATGCAAAGTGAGTTTGGAAGAACAACCTATTTTGATGTTTTCTTTATTTGGAGTGTTCTGATTGATGACCCTAGCAATAGTTGACTTGCCAAGACCAGTTTTAGAAGCAATCTGCCTGATAGATAGACCAGAGGTAGAGAGAACAAGAATATTATCCCTTTGAGAAGTGGAAATGGACTTCATAGTGATTATGAGGAGTATAGTGTTATTGTAAGGGTTGATATATGTAAAAGATATTTAAATCAGACCATCTTACCAATATAATATTATTTTATAAATGGTGCCATGTCTAAATGGTCTGATTTTTACATTTTGATAGCAACTCAAAAAGTGTCCCAATGAGTCATCATATTAAAATGTCCATATCTTCGCACGGTAATGTCAGCATCCCACGCTGTAGGGACCAATAATATAGCCCCCGAAGCAGGGCTTTCTGACATCTCCCTACAGCTTAGTCATATTCCCACACCCTGACTCACAACAATGCAATTACATGAAACTGCGTAAACATTGGGACACTTTTTTGAGCCACTGTAACAACCTTTTTGATAATCACGAATTTCATTCAAGGGGACCGGCTCATCACTGTCAATGTGTTCTTCAATGGCAAAATGCACAGTGTCTGGTCCTTTGTAGAGATAACTGAACACTTTTGCAGTGTAGACAACGTCAAAATGAAAGTGACAGTCAGCAAAAGTGAGCAGTGCGGGGCAGTATGGCACTACCCATATATCTTCATCTTTGTATTGACACCAATGAACTCTTCCGTGCTCATCAATTGTTGTAAATTGTTGCTTGCATTGAGGAAATCCATAGACACATTGACCATTTTGGTTGCACCTGCTTCCTGGTCGAGTTAAGTGATCTCAACCATGCAGCATATACTTCTCCACTTTTGCATGAAGCACAGGATTATCCCGGTGGAGCGGTGTCACTGAGACAGAGGACGCCGGACTCAGACCAGACACAAGGAACAAAGGTAC
The DNA here is from genome assembly GCA_016767475.1 of Suillus weaverae. NCBI lineage: Eukaryota > Fungi > Basidiomycota > Agaricomycetes > Boletales > Suillaceae > Suillus > Suillus weaverae. The sequence continues at coordinate 413,987 of MU179325.1, read as the reverse complement.
TGGAATGGGTGAGGAACTGCTACTGACATGCGCTATGTATATGTATCTGAGTGCCTCGAGGCCCAGGCAAGACCCCTGGCACCCCTGGCAGACCCCTGGCCAAACCCTACTGACACACCGGGGAAGCTCAGTACATATGATGGTGTCAAGGAATTCCAAAGGAGGTTCAGGATCTACCTAATGTTGAAGTCATATGTGAGATGAAGCTTTTTTTCATTATCACATACCTTGATAATGTTGTGAGCATGCAGAAATCCATGCTTTTGGAACTCAATGACTTTGATCATGTATTTTTTGGTCCCAAAGGCTGTTCGAAGAAGATGTAAAACTTTCTCTAGATGTGACTTGAAGACTCGTGCGACTACAACTGGCACATCAGAAGCAGGTTGTCCTGGTTCCAGACATTCTCGAACCTCTGGCCAATCAGGATTGAACGTCATCGTGCAGAAGAAGGTTGGTTTGCCGAACTTTCAGCCAAGAGCCATGGCATCTGCTGTCTGTTCAGATGACCAAGCTTGCAAACCCACAAAACTGGCAGGCAATTTGATATCCGGATGAAATTCTTCTTTGTCATTTTCATCATCTCCGGCAGCAGCAGCAGCATTTGCATGAACTTCATATCCATGAAAATGTTGTTCATGTAGTATGTAGGCCAGCCATGCTTCTTCTGTGCGTGAGTACATGTCAACCAGGTATTCACATGTAAGTCGCCCAAATATTGAAAAACGATTGTCATTATTGGCAAGCAGGCGACTGTGATACCATTCAATTTGTGAGAGGTGAGGGATTCCTGGTAGATCATTGGCTCCCCATCCAATGTCTGCATGAGGGAACAAAAGCACATAGTGAAGAGGCTCGTAGTGCCATGACAGGATGTTAATAAACTCTGGTTCATGGTTTCCATGCCGTCTAATGACAATCGAGCGAGGATTGATGGAAGTAGAATTGGAAGCATGCATACAGCAGCAAAGTCTCTGTTTGATGAGATTCACTGGAACAATAGGTGCCAGTGGATGATCTCGTAATTTGATCCACCAAGGGATCAGACATGGTTGTTCAGGAATGGGTGAGGGATTTGGAGTGGGTGTTAAGATGGGTAGTGATGGTAATTGAGATTCACAACCGAAAAGTTGGCGTACTGTGTTCTAAATCAAGTTATTAACATGATTGTGGGACAAAAATCATTGGACTGACCAAAATGCTGCACTGATTGACGATGCCTAAGTCTTTCTTGAGCAGCATGAACAGGATCTGCTTGAGAATGCTGCTTTCACAATTGATCTTTGTCATGTGGAATAGCCATTAAAATTGAAAGTGAAATATGGTACAGAAAATTGCTATTTGGAAACATGAGCAACTTTATGAGGGGCTGCAGTAGATGTAGATGGTTTACCATCCATATATTTGTCATCATCATCGTCATGTGCTCTTTTGCCCTCATTCTTGTCATTGCTTTCAACATCCTCCTCCTTTTCCTTACCTTTTCCCTTGCCCGTTGTCTTTCCCTTCTCCTTGTCTTTACGGACTCCGCCCCAGTCAAACTGCTTGAGCATAGTCGGAGGGACTGTTTCAGAGCTGTCGTCAGTAGTAATAATTGTGTCCAAAGGTCCTAAGGCAATGTCTGTGATGGTCACAATGCACCGATCTCTGCTGATGCTGTGCACAGTGCCCTGGACGACAACATGTTTGCTGGCAGCAGGCAAAGGAGTTTTGTTGAAATGTGGGTGTCCTTTAGGATAATAACAGTGTACTTGCATGTTCTGCTGGGGGCTAGCAACATATTGCGAGACATCCATATCAAATCCATTTTCCTGTTTGACTGAAAAGGCACTGCATGAAACTTTACCTGCTATGATGACTGTTGGGATGGTGCAAGTGCCATCAGGAAGAGGCTGCAAGTCCTATATGGATAGATGAATGAGCAAAAATACAAAGGCAAAGAGAAATCACATACATCATTAGCAAAGAGGTGAAGGGAATGTGCAGATTTGCCTTCATCATCAATGATAGGGTCAATAGTTGTTTGCGCATCCAATAGATAGATCCCATCTTTGATGGAAGCAGTGTTCGCACCAAATGTGAACACATTGACATGAATATCTCCCATTTCTGGTGTGGTGATGAAGCCGTCATATCACCAAAAATTCTTTCTGTCAATCTGATACCTGCTTCCATTTTGCAGACCAACAATGCCATGAAATGAAGCAGAGGTCACCATGGTAGTGAAGAAAGAATGGTAGATAGTAGACAGAAACATGAACACGCAGCAACACAGCATGACGTGGTGGACGCAATGGCACCTGATGCCGGCAGCATCTTGTGCTTAAATATTGTAGATGTGGTAGACTATACTATCACTTACTACACCTCTGTGATGGTCCACTATTTCATGATTTTTGTCTACAGCACTCAATTTAAAAGTCATTATTTAGCTACTTCACTGAGTATACTCTACACACTATACTAGCATATTCCAAGTGGAACAAAATAAATCCATTGAGAAATGATGGAGATCATGTTTTCACCATGACAGCAGCAAAAATCATGGATTGGTGTCACCTGCCATGGCTGCCGACGTCGGACATTAAATTTAACAGCACATTTTGTTGCAGCTGCAATCCAGAGTGCTGAGCTGGGCTCAATTGCTACGCCGTCACCATGGGACGTCACCGAGGCAAGCTGGTGGCAGCTACTGACCCCAAGTATGAGTCCAGGATCCAGGCTGCACTTGTGGGTATTGCAAATGGCACCCACAAGAATATCACAGTAGCTGCAAGGGTACACAAGGTATGATCATGTATTTTTCAAGTCTTTTGCAGACTTAATTTCATTGGACAGGTTGCACAGCAGACTCTTAAAGACCAGAGCACGGGTCTGCACATGTCTCGCAGGGATTTTGCTGAGTCATGGCAGCTCCTCCAGCCATCTGAAGAGGAGGCTGTCAAGGATTGGCTAGCTCATGAATCTGGTGCTGCGTGCCCTGTGCACCCTTGTGATTTACGTTCTTGGGTCAATGAGATTAGTGGAAGAATTCCCAGCAAGCATTGGCATCGTCGTTACCTCTGGGACTTCTTGGGGGCAAACGAATGAGTGCCATTACAGCGTCAGCAGCTTCAAATTCGAGTCAACCATGGAATTTTTCAACTCAACCCCCACATCCAAATCATGAACTTTACAATCCAATCCACCTACTATGTATCAATACCTACATCCACACACTGCATTCCCAAGTCCTCAGCGTTAATTTTTTCATTTAATGGTTCTATATACTAATCTTTCGTGCATACTATCATAGCTCTGACTTAATACTAGTAGTAGCGTCCTTGCTCACGAACCTAACGTCTGCCGAACGGACTATCAATTCGGCCAATGTGACTC